>PXNZ01000045.1:0-167836 GCA_003012085.1 Trichoderma brevicompactum
TTTTTTTTTTTTTTTTTCTGGGGGGACGAGGCAGATGTTTTGGCCTGGGGCACTGGGTCGGGTCTCTTTTGGGGTGGAAGGGGGAGGAGAAGTTCGGGGGCCACGGCGGCGCGACCAGACGAGGGAGACGCAGAAAAGCAGAAGAGAGTAGAAAAGCTTGGCAGCAGGTGGAGCCGCCTACCTAGTAGTTTGCGTCGACAGTGGGGTGGGGAGGGGCGTGTGAGCACCGATGCTACTTGGCGGGTACCACTTGTGCCACCGCGACGAGGTACGGCGCAAGAGTACCACTGCGGTGCTTGCGCTGTGGCGCGATCATACCGGGGCGCAGGGGGGGGCGTGGCCGTGCCGTCGGCGGGTTGAGCAGAATTTACGCACTGTGTGGCCTGCGTGTCAGCGTCACACAGTGCACAGTGCCCGGCTCCAAGCGTCACCGGCGGGGCCTCATCACAGCTTGCACGGGAGTCCGCAGCAGGTTGCGCGGCGCACGGGCCACCAGCTGCCTCCTCTCAGGTGTCGCAACCTCCCACTCAAGCCACTCACTCACCCTCCCTTCGCCCTTGCCCGGCAACGCACGGTACGAGGTACGAGGTACATACTGCTAGCGCTGCGAGGGTGCGGCACACGTCGTACCGGTTCTTTCCCTCTGCAATCGCACTCCCTCCTCGTACCGTCACTTCCGCAGGCTGGGCGCCGTGAGAAGTGAGCAGCACTTGCATTAGGGACGGTGAGGAGCAGCTTCCGATAACAGAAACGAAACGAAGCGAGCCAAGCAGCAGCAGCAGCAGCAGCGTTGGGAACTGCTGGGGCAACTGCGCCAGCCAACCAGAGGCTGCACACGACAACGCGTTGGCTCCGCCCGCCGAAGGCGCGCCTTCTGCACCAGCCACTCATTTCGCCGCGCAGCCAATGGGCGTGCCTGGGCCGGGTAGCGGTACAAATTGGATGCGTTCATGTGTAATGGAGATACAACCTCGCACTTGGACAAAGCGGGCGGTTGCAGGGCAGGTATGCGGTACCTGTGCTGGGGGTACATTTTGATTTTCGAGGCGACGATGGATTCCCTGCTAGAGCTTGTACAGGTACTCTGTACGTGCAAGTCTTGCTGCTGCTACTGCAGACCAGGCAGGCAAAAGGGCAGCGGAAGCATGAATTGATTGCCTTGCAGCAGAGTAGCGCATGCAACGAGGCGCCATCTTTTCTCTTTAAGATTTTCAGTTTGATATCGTCGACGGCTACATTGCACAAGCTGTGGCCCAAGATTGAGCCCAATGCTGATGCTGATGCTGATCGTGGGCTTCGTATTCGGCAGCAGCAGGCACTTGCGAGGCTGGCATGTACCGGCCTATTTTTGTGTGTTGATTTCCGTTTTCCCTTATTTTTCCTCTTCTCTTCTTAGCGATTGACATGACCAGATTATCCCGCTGTCTTATTTTTTCTCTCTCTTTTTTCCCTCTTATTTCCACTGCTCGCTTAGGCAGCCAAGGCCTTCCCTGTCGAATGACATGAATCTAATCTTAGACGAGGCCGGGAAAAGCGGGGGGGGAGCGTTGCGATGCGTGGTTGGTGTGCTTCATAGCGGCCTGAGGCCTGGGCAATGCGCGAAATGCTATGCCATGCCATGCCATGCATCAACAAGCGCAAGCAACGCTCTGGTGATACGCGATGGCCTCATCTCCGGGGAACCTGGGACGGGAGAGAAGGGAAGAAGAAAGACCAAGGACGGCCTTCCGGACACAGCCTTGCCCCCGACGCGGCCGGTTCTTTTTTTCTGCCTCTTGTCTCGCTTTCTCTTGTTGATGCTGCCAGCATTGGCTGGGTGACTCACCACTTTTTTCTCACGGCATCACAACAATTTGACGACAAGAAACACCTGCGCCGCTCGTTGCACCTTGTGCTGCCGTCTTCCAGAATGCCCGACCCCCCCTGCAGCGCCTCCTCCACGCGAACTGCAATCGCCATCGCATACCTCACGCCTAGGTACTCGATACCTTTGCTGAGCTTCAGGCTAGGGCCGCATCGCCGGCCATGTCGCGGCTCCACATTGTACATGCCTTGTCCAGATCCAGTGTCTCGACCTCGTCGAACTGGGTGACTTTGGGCCATTGTACCTCGCCCTTGGGTGGAGGATGCGAGCCTTTGGCAGTTAATGTGGCTACATTTGCATTGGAATAAAATCCGATTCGTTGTGGCCCATTCAAGACGTCGATTCCGTCTCATGGGGGTTGTTTTTCATGGGAGCAGCAGGATAGAGACTAGAGATGGAGCAACACCTTGTACCACTGGCGCTGCTACCCAACAAGAACCTGAGATTGCCTTAATATACAGGCGCTCTAGCACCAAGGCGCAGACACGGCACGTCCTCTCTCTCAATCTCCGCGTCGCAATATACATGCACAGGGGCCGATGTGTGTCATTGATTCTTGATTTAACATCAATCTTAGGCAGCTGGATATCGCTGTTGGGGGGGATTTACCCGGAATTTCGCACCAGCTGCCGTTATGGGCGACGTAAAAGCAGAGGGGAATGCTCCCAACAGATGCTTGGAGGATTCGAGCTGCAGTTTTTCTTTACTTGCGCAATGCGTTTTTTGACTGGTGGCAAACGCCTCCACATTTTGTTCGGCCGAGTGGGTTGCAGGGTAGGCTTCTCACTAGAGACGGTGGCTTCGAGCCATATATGCAAGGGATGAAAGGGCCGTTATCAATGGAACGACCCAAGGAATACAGAGTGATTACTCTGTGGCAGGAAAGGAGAAAAAAAAAATTACAAATTACGGCTACTAATTGGCAGGTAAGATACTGTGCCAATATGCAAAGCACAGACGATATTGCTCGCAATTACCCGGCGATGGGGGCGGCATTAGGTGTAAGGTAAAGCATGCACATGAAAGACTTGCAGATGCTACTCAGACATCTCACATGTGAGGAGACGGTCTTGCCTGAGCAACCACTCTTGCGTTATTGGACGAAATTGACACGGCAAAAGACCAAGATGCCAGTAACATTATTGTGATTAATCACATTGAGATGTCGCTGTGCGGCGGATTCCAGCGCAGGTCGCCTCCAACCGGTGGCATATTCATAACGTTACTTAATCTCTTCCTTCTATGGAGCAGTGACTCGTATTCTACTAGGCTACGCTATTTATAAAGCGGTAGCGTATACTTGCTACACCGTATAGACATTTTCGGCAATGTCTGCTCCTGCCCAAGTAGGGAGCAATGTACAAAGCATGACTCTGCAGATTGTGATAAGATGAGCAGTATAATGAACTGTGCCAAAATGGTGCGTCATCCGGCCCAACAGTTGGAAGACATGTCCGGAACGACTAACCGAGATACAGTCATAAAAAAGAGCCACTCCATCATCGCCATCATGTGATCGGACGCCTGCCTTTGCAGAGGCTTTTGTCTTGCGGCAATATTACCACCTCCTAATAGCTAATACTACTACTCCGTAACGGATGATGTAAAATTTTTTTTTTTTTTACTTTCCCTCTGGACAAATGGGGGGAGTAGCAGCCGATCGAACGGCATGTCATACGATTCCGGGCCCTTCTTTTGCAAGGGAACCAACCGGAGAATCCCTTGCTAGTTTCTAAGGGGGGCTGAGATTAGGATGCGATGGCGAATGCCCATCGAAATGAGAGTCTCCCCGACTGCGCCCGCTTTGCGCCAGATTACCTCTGTGCCGCGGGCGAGAGGCGGAGGATGCAGGTCTCACGCCGCAAGATTGAGGAACTGGCGGGACAAGACACTTTCCGGACTGCCTCTGCCTGAGCACATACAGGATGCATGTGCGTATGCAATATGCAATATGCATGTGCTTGGCTCGGAGAGAGAGTGTATTGGGCCCCTACTCTCGTGCCGCTGGTGGCTGGTCAGGTAGGCATACATGGCTCGCACATTATCTGTGTGCGCCGTAGCAGACACGGCTCGCCGTCGACCCGCCTGATTGGCGTTTTGTTTGATGTGTGAGCGATAAAAATGTTTTTTTTTTTTTTTTTTTGCTCTATTCGATGGCTGTTGACAGGACATGGTTTGATGGCGTTGCTTTCGAGGGAGAGGGAATCCGTTTATCACTGGCGCTTCCCTTTTGGTTATCGTTCTTTATGCGGCAAAATTGCCCCCCATCCCGATATAGAACACAAACTTCAACCGCTGGCGTGAAACGGACGAGATGGGCCAAAAAACGATCGAGTTTCATGGGGCCCGGAACGATGGTCGTCTGGGCGAGTCGCTGGCTGATACTCATGTGAGGAGCGCCAGTCGCCTTTAGCGCGTTTCGAGGCGCAGGTTGAAACGCGGCTGCATCATGCCGGCCGTCATTCTGAAGCAGGCGGCTACCGGAACAAGTCGACATCCGAGATGGAGCCAGCCTCCGTCTTTTTTTGTGTGTTTTTGTCTCCTCACTAACTTACATGCAGAGAGACTTTTGTGTGTTGTGATTAAGTGGCATTTTTTTTTTCCCCAGGAGAGTCTTTGACAGGGCCATGGGCTGCTGTTGTTGGTTGGGGGAAAACGGTGACGAGGCTGCTTATATGCAGCTCAAGTCATGGCCCAGCTTGAGCACGATGGCGGCAGTTTTCCCTCGCTAGCACTGCTCTAGCTTGTGCGGAGAATTTTCTCCAGCCGTAAATCGCGGGTCCGCCGTTCCCCCATCGTCACCAATGGCATCAGCTCTTGCTTCTCTTAATGGGGAGAGCCGAACAAGGGGGCGGTCGGGACCTCTCTGTTTCTCTGGCTCTCTTTCTCTATCTCTCAGTCTCAAAAACGGGGGGGAGGATTCCCTTTTGGCGTCGCTTAGCCAGGACAAGAAACGGCCTCCCTGTTTCGACAAGGGACGGGGCTTCAAACCAAACGCCGGGGCTCAAACGGGACTACTTGTTGCTCCTTGCATGATGATCGGTTGCGAGTTGCGGAGACGATCTTGCCTTTCGGGTCCGGGTCTTTCGCGCTGCCCAAATTGCAGCCATTGAGCGGGAGGGCAGACCGCCTCTGAGAGTAAACGAAATCACAAGCAATAGTCGGGTGGCTTCCAGAGCGGTCCTTTTGGATTTGGAATTGTGCAGGATGCAGACGCGGGTGCAGAGCTGTGCGTGCGGCTGGCTTTTTCGTCAATTTCAATGTACACACACGGCCCAGCCTGCATGTGGAGTGGGCGATGACCCCAAGTGGTGGTGGTGGTGATGATGATGGTGATGATGATGAGTTTGATGTTGGTTTTTGTCGTCTTCTTTCTTTGTGTTTTTTTTTTTTTTTTTTTTTTTTTCAAACAAGGCAGTTCAAACAATCTATCGCCTACCGACGCCCCGCAAATCAAAACAGGCTCCAAGCAAGAACTGCGCTGCCGTTTGGGAAAAAGGTGCCAGGCTGCATAAATGTTTGAAATGTGTTTCTTAGCTTGGCCCTTGGTGCCGTCCCGAGACCTGCCTGACGGGGCCAGCCACAACTGGCCGCATAAGAAACAATAACCCCCCAGGAGGCCCTTTGCGAGCCGTCAGTGGATGGATCAGAGGCCAGACCGTTATGCTTATGTCGAATCTGTTACAGGACTGCTCGCAAGTGTCACAGGCTACTGAGATCTCACAGAGCCGGGCCGGGGTCCCCTGCTCGTGGGCGCCAAAGCCGCAATGGCAACGCACGCCAAGTGTGTTTCGTGGGGACACAGAACCCGGAGCCTAGTACGACAACGGATTATGCGCGCAGGTTAAGCTCACAGGCTTGAGCAGGTTTAATACTTGCTCACTCCCGCTCATCGCCTCTGCCCGTTTCCCCTTCTTCCCTTGTTTGACTCGACTTTTATCTGGCGGGCTCCCTCGGCGTTCGGATCATCGTTTTCGAGATTTTCTCCTTCTATCCCACCCTTTCTTATCTGTGACCGGTTCACATAGCTCTTCTCTTTTTATTAATTGGCCCCAACTGGTTTGGTTGCTGACGGAACGGTATTGAACGGCGCTACGGGAGACCCAACTATATACGGCAGATTTGATCCTACAAAGTGCTTCTTCCTTTTACTTGCAAGCTGTCTAATCAGACAAGTCGTTTTACTCATCACTACGACGTTGCAATATCACCTGTCAAGTTTAATCAGCAAAAGAAAAGAACAAACCAAAGGTGGCCTGGTTGCCAAGTCTAGCTACACGGTGCGGGTATACGCTGAGAGATTACCAAAGACACTGCCGACATATAACAATCAAGCCCTTTTACATTCATCCCATAATATCGCATTAGCCTTGCGCAGTCGAACAAGGACTTGAACAAAGGGGGCAACAATGTCTCAAACTCAAGTGATGACGGTGCCGGTGGCTTACACCATCAAGAACGACATTGTTAGACGCCACGATCAGGGTGTGACCAAGAATCGGAAGACAGTCTTGACTGGTGGAGGACGTGCATGGAGCGAGGATGAGGTAAGTCAAAATGGAGTGACAGGACAGCCGGCAACCAGAGGCTGACATAAACATTGCAGGAGGCATACCTTGTCCAAACCCGCCTTCAGAAGATGCCGTACAAGCACATTGCCGCCCATCTCAAGAAGACGGAGCTGGCATGTCGCCTTCACTACCACCAGCTGTCCCACAACAGCGGCCGTCGCAAGCGAGCTTCATCGGTCTCTTCCGTGTCGGACCGCTCACCGGACATGAGTGCTACGATTCCGTCTTCGGTCCACGGCAGACACACGGGGCCCATCTCCTCACATAGGAGAGCCGAGAGCTACAGCTCGACTTCGACCTCTTCGTCTGTCGGCGACGTTCATCTTCCGAGAATCATGGATTCTTGTGCATCTCCTACCAGATTGCCCTCCATACTGCCCAAGCCTGTGGCCATGTCTGGCTCTCTAGGCAACGGATTCAACTCACGATATCTGCCCCGTATGCACGAGGAGCTGGGACATCTCCCGCACGCTCCCTTCCAGAGCCACGGGTACCACCACAGCACTCCTCCGCCGCCGCGGCGCATGGAGAGGCTATCCCTCTCTCTGCCGTCGACCTCGGCCCACACGCCCGCGCATGTCGACCTCTCCCGTCTCCAAGCCATCTACGATGCTCACCGGGACGCTTTCTGGAATGCAATTGCGAGCGAATATGGCCCCAACGCGTCACCCGCGCAGCTGGAGACGGCGTGGAAGACTGGAGTGTGCTGCCGAGGGCCGCCTCCGCTTATTCGTCCCATCACGCCGGCGGCCAGCCCTGAGGCTGAGGTCAGGCGCTATAGCATGGACAGGACCAGCATACCGTCTATTTTGACGGCGGAGGAGGCTCCAAATGGTAGATGGTGAAAAGGAAGAGAAAAAAATGTAATTTTTTTTTTCCCTTCATGAAGAGATGCGATGTTGATGTCACTTTTTTCTTTATTATGCGTAACAAGCTGTTTGATGCGAGTTACCTTCTTGTGAGACGGGGATATTTGGAAGACGGAACAATTTTGCGGAGTAATTTGGCGTAAGAAACCGAGAAGAGCCTTTCTGTTTCTCTCTCTCTTTCTCCTTTGTTTATTTCATAGTGGCGTTTTGGGTAGATTTGGCAGGCATCTGAAACAGCGTACATGTTTGTAATTGCGCGGGAAGGGGGGGACTCCGTACCTTTTTGTTTTTGGTATGGAGAAGGGTCCGGGATTGGGCGTCTACTGAAACGGTGGATGCGCAGGGGATTTTATTCCAACGTTTTATAAACAAAAATTCTCTGGAACGATAGTGCAGATGTGATTGTTTGAATTGATGCGTGATTCTTTGAATTGATGTGTGATTCTTCATCTGCTTGCTTGGAATAGGTAAAAGTGTAATGTTAGTAATGTGAATAGGGTAGGTGGTTATTACATTACACGCAGCAGCGTCGTTGAATTCTCAAGTAACATGGGGTCATGGTTGAGTACCTGTAGGTACTTGCGAAATGATTGCTCGTGGATATCAATTAAATTCAATCCTCCAAAGTATAAAATCCCCTGCCAAGAAAAAGAATCAAAACATCTTTACAACATACGGAACAATAAAAAAGCAATGCTTACATAGGCACCGCTCCACCGAAACCGATAGTCATCGGCAAGCCCCCTCCCCCCGGCCAAGCGCTTCTCGGCTGAAAGAGGGTATACGCAAAATACCAGCCAGAAAAAAGTGACGTACTCAGAGTAACACACTCTGTTGGTGAGTAAAACCAGCAATGCGATTCGACGGGTCCTAGAGACCCCACCGAATTAAGGGGGGGGGGGGACCAAAGCAGAGAGTCAACATATTAGGCTGAGTTGTATTATAGAGGAGACCAGAAAAAAAGTTTAGACTGGGAATTTGGGAACGATGACGGAGGGGCGGCAGCGGATGCGGAGGTGGGGTGGAGCCGGAAGCTGGAGACGAGGGGAAGAAGAAGAAGAGGAAGAAAGGAGAGGGTTTCTTGATGGTATCTTTGATTTTTGGCTGATTCCTGTTCTTGGTAAAGTAGATTGGAGTAGGATTGATTGATTAGCAAGTTTCTGGTGAGTAACCCCAGTTTGATTTCTTGTCCTGCAGTATATAAGTTGCTGTTGCTGTGCTGCATCAACGGAACGAAACATCAGCTCCATCCCGCACCTCCGGCTTCTGGGCTCCCTTTGCCGTCTCTTGCCGCGGCGCTCGATTGATGGAACGAAGGAGGGGAGGAGGGGGGGGGGCAATTAGCGTAGCCTAAGCATACTCGACCCTCCGGAATCGCTCCACGAGGTGTGATTTCCGGCCGGAGATAGTTGTACGGGCTTGATGAACGAACCGCGCCAAGCATCGAGCTTCGTTGATGTGGGGGGAGAAAGTGAGCTGTTGTTTTCTCCGTTTGCTGGCCCAATGCTTTTTTTTTTTTATATAAAACAAGCTCTCATGGCCTTTATTCCGGAGAGGTTTGAATCAGAACTGTTCTTAATAGCTAAAAAGAAGGACAAAGCAGAGTATCGACAATGGCGTCACAAACATCAGGCAGCGCCGAGCCGGCCCACGATCCAAAGTCGTCGAGCGACTACCTCCAGTTCAAATGTCTCCCCCCCGGCGGTGCCTTGAACCGCTGGTCGGCGAAGCTCACCAAGGACCATGACTTTCCCGGAGCGCAGGTATGGCATGCAACACATGCTCTTCGGTATGATGTAGTAGTACGGGGATAGAAGCTAATGGAGTGCTACTGCTATATAGGCCATGCTCTACGGAGCTGGAGTGCCGGATCGAGAAACGATGAAGAGCGCGCCCCAGGTGGGCATTGCGAGTGTTTGGTGGGAAGGAAATCCATGCAAGTATGTATCGAAAGACTCTCTACGACGACTCTTGTTCATGCTGTTCGTGTGAAGGCTAATCGAAAGCTCTATAGCACACATTGTGAGTCCCGCGATTGAGACGCACACCATCTATACCATAACCCCTTGAAGAGAGAAACCTCTCGCTCATACGTACACTGCAGTGCTCGAACTCGGCCAAATCGTCAAGCGGTCCGTCGAAAAGCAAGGAATGCTCGGCTGGCAATTCAACACCGTCGGCGTTTCCGACGCCATCACCATGGGCGGCGATGGTCAGTCCCCTTTGACCTATCCATTGAAGACCGTACATACATCTAACATGGGCTTTTTTCCGCAGGCATGCGCTTCTCCCTCCAGACCCGCGAAATCATCGCCGACTCCATCGAGTCCGTTACCTGCGCCCAGCATCACGACGCCAACATCTCCATCCCCGGCTGTGACAAGAACATGCCCGGTGTTGTCATGGCGGCTGCGCGCCACAACCGCCCCTTTATCATGATCTATGGCGGTACCATCCGCAAGGGCCACTCGAACCTGCTAGAGAGGCAGATCAACATTTCTACATGCTACGAAGCGTCCGGCGCCTATTCCTACGGCTCGCTCAAGGCCAAGACCAACCCCGACACCCCTGGACGAACCAGCTCCGATGTCATGGACGATATCGAGCGCCACGCCTGTCCCGGCGCAGGCGCCTGCGGAGGCATGTACACGGCAAACACCATGGCCACGGCCATTGAGGCCATGGGCCTCTCCCTCCCCGGCTCGTCCTCCTACCCGGCCGTGTCGCCAGAAAAGTCCCGCGAGTGCGAGCGCGTGGCCGAGGTCATCAAGGTCACCATGGAAAAGGACATTCGACCCCGTGACATCATGACCCGCGCCGCCTTTGAAAACGCCCTCGTGCTGACCATGATCCTCGGCGGCTCGACAAACGGCGTCCTGCACTTCCTCGCCATGGCAAACACGGCCGGCGTGCCCCTGACGCTCGACGACATCCAGCGCACCAGCGACCGCACGCCCTTTTTGGCCGACCTGGCGCCCAGCGGAAAGTACCTCATGGAGGACCTATACAAGGTCGGCGGCACACCCTCGGTGCTCAAGATGCTCATCGCAAAGGGCCTCATCGACGGCTCCATCCTCACCGTCACCGGCAAGACGCTCGCCGAAAACGTCGCCGACTGGCCCTCGCTCGACCCGGGCCAGCAAATCATCCGACCTCTCGAGGACCCCATCAAGTCGAGCGGCCACATCCGCGTCCTCAAGGGCAACTTTGCGCCCGGCGGCGCCGTAGCCAAGATCACCGGCAAGGAGGGCCTCTCCTTCACCGGCAAGGCCCGCGTCTTTAACAAGGAGCACGAGCTCAACACGGCGCTGACAAAGGGCCAGATCCGCCGCGAGGACGGCAACCTCGTCCTCATTGTGCGGTACGAGGGCCCCAAGGGCGGGCCGGGCATGCCGGAGCAGCTGCGCGCCTCGGCAATCATCATGGGCGCGGGATTGAGCAACGTGGCGCTCGTGACGGATGGACGTTATAGTGGCGCTTCGCACGGCTTCATCGTCGGCCACGTGGTGCCCGAGGCGGCAGTGGGAGGACCTATTGCGCTGGTCCAGGACGGAGACGAAGTCACGATTGATGCTGTCACGAACAGGATTGACGTTGCCGTGTCAGACCAAGAACTGGAGGAGAGGAGGAAGAAGTGGACGCCGCCAGAGCCGCAGGTCAAGAGAGGAGTGCTGGCCAAGTATGCACGGTTGGTAGGAGATGCGAGCCACGGAGCTGTGACGGATGGATGGTAACAACGTTTTCACTTGCATAGGAGGAAATTGTATCAGGGAAAGCTCACTAAGGATGAAATGCTGCACATGTCCATTCTCTCATGATAGTATGAAAAAGAAAAAAATCGTAACAACCTCTCTCTCCCTGCTACCCCGTAAAGGTACAAAAAAAGAAAGAAAAAAAGAGGCTCATGTTTTTCAAGCTCGTATATGACAAAGGAGCAAAAGCAACAGGCAGAGAAATAATGCGAAAAAAGAAATCAAGGGTATCGTAGCCTCGACTGCTGCTTTCTTCAAAACCGCTCAATCAACCCAATGACATGAAAATCTCAGCATCGCTGCTCCTCATTATCCTACCCCAATGCATGGACACACATATATACACACGTTTGCTCATCTCTTCCAATCGCGTCCGCCATGTTTAATCACCCAGCGGCATGCCCTCCAGGGCATCCAGTAGACGCCGCCAGTTATCGGCCAGCATCTCTGCATACTTGACACGCTCGCCAGCCCAATCTTGGTTCCATCTGCTGACATGGTATTGCGTCGACTGGAAGGTGATGAGTTCGTCTCGGAGGCATTCCTTGACAAAGATGGAGCGGTTGTGCTGCTGCACTATGGACTCCTTGTCCTGTTTTCCTTCGTATCAGTTTCGGTA
Organism: Trichoderma brevicompactum; assembly: GCA_003012085.1. Taxonomy (NCBI): domain Eukaryota; kingdom Fungi; phylum Ascomycota; class Sordariomycetes; order Hypocreales; family Hypocreaceae; genus Trichoderma; species Trichoderma brevicompactum. Next base: position 11,676 of record PXNZ01000045.1, read on the forward strand.
TTCATATGAAGGTGGAGGGGAATTAACGCACCTTGATGATGGCCTCTGCCACCTTTTCAATCTCCCCTGGCTTGACCAGACCCTCTGGCTTGGAACGCAGGTTGGCCAGCTTGGTCTCATTGGCCTGTATTCTCCTTTCCAAATACGGAATGTTGTCCTTGTCCAACCGCTCCCTTCGGTCAAACAGCTCCCGAAGGCCGACCAGAGCATCACGCTGCCGCTTCAGATCCTCCAGCACCCCTTCATCCCAGCCCCGGCTCTCGTCTTCGAGTAAGCTTTGGCAGGTCCGCAGATGCTTGCTCATGGCGGTTAACCCGTCGTTGAGCAGCGGAATCTCGCTCGGGTCGGTGGCATACGTATCTGCCGAGGCCTCTGTGAGCGAAACGAGCGACATGGCGACCCGCGCATGATCAGCAGCCACACCCTCCGTTCGTTTGACAAGGCGGTCCATGATGTTGCAGGAGTTGATGTACAGCTCGGCAGAACGGCGAACTCCGTTGCGTGTTCGGGTAAAGAGGTCCTCGAGTGTCGGCGGCAGAGAATCTTCTAGGCCAGGGGGCAGCGCACGATCAGTGAATTCATCTTGAACCGAAATAGTCGCCTGCTTTCGCCATACAGCAAGTTCCTGTGCCTATGTTAGCGAATCTGGTCCCTCTCCTCTCTCTTCGCACATTCCATGATGAAGGTTGAACAACTCACTGTAGGAACTGTTAAAAACATAATGACCAGCTGCTCCTGACTCAATACCGGATGCCGAACGAGGGCATTTAGGAACCTAGCCAGCCCTCGTCGCCGTTTCTCGATGAAGGCGCCGTCGTTTGATAGGTGATTTCCATTCACAGCCACGCGCTTGGGTGGCAATAGGGGCAGCATCCTAAAAGGATACCTCTTATGCAAGCAATCCAACAGCCAGACAAAGTCGCTGTATCGTCGGACAACTTTGCTCCCTCGGCGCTGGCTGGTGACTTCGTAGTTGTGGTGTTGAAACATGAATATGCCCTCCTTGCCAGGCATGAGCGTGACGACGACGTTTTCCTCCACATTGTTTCCTATGCGACCGCCCAAACTTCGAGCTGGAGCGGCAGGGGATGGGCCGTTTCCAGCTATTTGACCAGCGCCATCCCCTCCAAAGATGTTTGGGATGGGCGGCGGATTCTGGGGTTGGGGCACGTCATTAAAGCCGCCTCCAGGAGAGCTGCCGTAGAAACCACCTCCCCATCCACCCTGGCCAGACAAAGAGCCGCTCGAGACTTGCCTTGGACGGTTGGAAGGGCGGATTGGCTCTGGCGGAGCACTGTAATGGTTTGTAGGACGTGGCTCGAAGGACGGCGGCGCATTCTGATTGAAGCCGTGATTGTGTCCGTTGATAATGGCAGCGTGGTCCTCTGCTCCGTTTTGACGGGAGTGGGTGTGGCCCTTGTGCAAATCTGGCGTGTTCCACGGATCGTCGTCGGGATCGACCATGGTCGACCTGCTCAGGATGCTCGAAGGTGGTGGCGGAAACTCATGTTCGGGTTGTGGTTCTGGCCGAAGCTGAGGCTGAGGCTGGGGTTGAGGCTCAGGCTTATATGGCTCGGACTCGGGCTCGGGCTCATGTTTGGATGGGACCTGTGGTGGCTTTGCGGCGAGTTCAGCAACAGGAGGCAAGATGGGCTCGGCGGTCAGCCCAGGCAGTTTGGGTCGAGGGATGTCTAATTAAGATGATGAAATGTCAGCCACCGCCCTAGTATATATAAAAAAGGCCAGTTCGACGAAGAATAGCTATTGTAGATTCATCAAGCCAGGTATTGGAAACCAATCAATCTCTTGTTACTTTGGGAGAGCAGCCGAGAATTGAAGGAAAAGATAAGGCGATGAAAGAGGGTGACATGAGGACGAACGTATCCAGTAGATGGGCGAAGCATTCACGTCTGGACATGATGAACTCCCCCCAAAACAGAAAAAGAAAAGAACAAGCAAGAAAATGCATGTGAAAGAGCCCTGACTCACCTTTTCGTCGCTCGTCCACGCCGTCGAGGCTGATAATGTCGCCTTCTTGCGCCAGGCCAATCAGCGCCAGAACCACGTTGAACTCGTTGCGCGACAACGAAACGTCGGAGCCGGCACCAGGAGCCACGAGCGACATGATGCGCGCCTGGGCATCGGCATCGAGCCGAGCCACGGCAAACAGCTTGGCGATGCCTGCAGCCGTGACCTGGCCGTCATGGCCGTCCTCGCGCACCACGGCGTCAAATGTCTCGATATAGCTCTCGGGCACGTCCGAAGCCGGCAGCAAGTTGCGGATCAGCTCGGCCCGGCTCTGCTGCTTGCGCGGCGTGGGCATGTCCCAGGGCGACGAGGCGCCGCTGCCGTCGTCAAAGAGGCTGTTGGATGAATTGCGGCCAGAGGCGGGCTCGTCGTCGAAAAGCCCGCCTCCGCCTCCGCGACGAGTCGGCGTCGAGCCCAAGGCTGGGCCATTGTCGGTGGGCGAATCCCCAAAGAGCGACATGCTGCAATGGCCGGGAGCCGGTTATTACTCGATGTATCTCTTGTTCAACGCGCGGAAAATAAGGACAAAGGAAACAGGGAAGAGAGGGAGAGAGAAGCGAAGATCGTTGCGGCCGCGGGGTTGACAAGAGTCTGAAAGAGGCGAGGTTGGTTGTCGCAGTATGAAGTTAGCAGCTAAGTGGTGTTGCAATAGTTCAGAGTAGTGGAGGTACGTATCCCCTGTCGAGGCAAGCTCAGCGAATGCGTAATAGGCGGCGCTAGAGGGCCCTGAGGAGCGTTTCTAGTTGGCTGGGGCCTGTAAGACAGTGACAAGGGAATAAAACACGTCAATAAGATTAAAAGGTATTACGACAATGGTGATGGAATTGTACCAGAATGATAGAAGAGAAGAGAAGAGAAGCAATTACTGCATCGACAAGTTGATACGGTGAGGCGCTGAGCCGTAATAAATGTCAGAGGGCAGATGCATGGAGCTTTGGCCCCGTCATTCTGCTCGACCAGGTTTCTGGTGGAGCAGATAAGCGACCTAGATAGGTAGTCAGCGCATGAGAATAATGATGCATGCGCTTTCTATTCATTGGCATAAATGATTCTTCTCATGAATTCGACGTAATTAATTTACATAGATGCTTGCGCTAGGATGGACTCGTAGCCCTCAAGTATTACCCATGAAGAGCTGGGTGTCGAGGCAAAGAAATGCCGCGGTTGACAGATATACAACGCAAGTTTGATACCCGATTCAAGTCGTCATATATTATACATTTTATGCATCCTCATCATCTGCCCGCCAAACATCTAATTTTTTTTACACGCCAGTTGATCTATACGCAGATCCAAACAAAACCATCATGTACATCGTTCATCTGGCCTCCTACCACAGCGTCTCCTCCGCCTTCTTCTTGTCCGTCTTCACCTCGCTCTTGACCTTCTGCACACCAGGCACCCTAAAGTACAAACTAGGTGACTGGCCTGGAGCGATCTGGTGGCTCAGGTATCCTCTGTGTGCTGGGTCTCGGTAGTACTCAATGTCGGCACGGCTCGTGGGATCCGGTAGTCTGTATCTGAACGGGCCTTTTCTCGCTTCCGCTAGGATTGATTCAACGTGCTCTCGGCCAACAGGCAGGGGCCGGTCCGTATTGACAGACTCGCCGGACAGTAGCCGCTGGATGGCCAGTTTCGTGTAGTATCGAGTAAGGACCTTGCCTCCGGCGGCTTCAATGGCGGCAATCGCTCCTGCTGAGACTCTTGAAACCATGACGCTGATGGGCTGTTTGAGATTCTCGCCACCGCGAGAGAGGATCTTTACGCCATCCTTGACACTGCCAATCAGTTTGCTTTCGATCAGCTCCTTTGGCGTGATTTGCTTCGTGGGGTCGAGTCGGCCTTGATCGATCCAGTTCTGGATCTGGTCCAGGTTCACTTCAGATATTTCGGGTGCTCGACTAATGGCAGTTAGCATAGGTTTGCATCTCGAGATATGGCGGGGCGCAAATCAACTGCCCCGCCCGCCTCCAGAAGCTCACAAATTGTCGAAGCCCTTTCTGCCATGCTTCACGATCAATGGTGTCTGGCCACCCTGGAACCAGGGCTTCACCTTGCCGTGCTGCCCCTGACCCTTGTGACCTCTTCCGGAAGTCTTGCCGTGGCCTGAGGAGGGACCGCGGCCGACTCGTTTCCTGTTCTTTACAGCGCCTGGGTTGTTGGCAAGGCTGCCCAGGATCGAAGCATTGCGGGTTTGTTGGAGGGTAAGTCTGGCGAGACAGGCGGTCAATGAGGTGGCGGGAGTGTTAACAGCTACTCGGCAGCATGCCGATGCGCTGGCAAACGGTATTCGGGGAGGCATCGTGGTATGATCGGACCCTTTGTCGCAATGCGGGTGGTTTTGGTGATGCCTTGGAAGTTTTTGGACTGACACAAGTTTGGCTGTGTTGCCTGAGGCCTAAACCGGAGCTAGCTTTGCGGTACGTACCCACTTTCTCGGACCATGCGTGTTATTGAGTATCACGGAGCCGAAAAAGTGCCTGATGAATGGGCTTTAGGAAAAGACATCCAGCTCAAAGATGATGAAAATTGCTTTTGTGATGGTGAGTTTATGATGAAAATTTCTCTATATGAATAGTATAATTTGTTAAACTTGGATATGTGCAGTGTAATGTATGTACTTTATATGTCGCAGTAATGACTTCCCCACTGCGGAGCAAGGTTCCAAGTATTGATCATGGCTGCTCCAACTTATCATAGGGAAATCTATGGATAATGAAGATAATGAGCGTTCGGTCTACGTCATGTTACTAAATCCCATGCCATCAATGCTCTGGAAATTATAAATATAGAGAATCTGATAGCCTTGCCGGATTAATTGACGGTGGACGCTCATCGCATCTTCAGGTGCATCTACTCACACGTCGTCCAGACATCAGTTACGAATGTGGCACTCTGACGAGTTCCTATTACCAAAATCTATGTCATTTGACAGTAGATATTGTGGATAGAACGGGACAGGCCCTACAGAAGTAGTTTGAGACGTCTCTTCTTGCCTCTTCAGCTTGTTAGGGATCGGGCAGTTCTGAGAGGAGACACGCTGATCTCATATGCCGACTGGATTTTGCTTCAAATCAATGCGACACTTTAGTTTGATGTTTCAGAAGAGGCAAAGTGTAAGACAGATATCATAATTCGGATATGTAAGACAGCATGGGGACCACAAGGCCTCGTGTCAGTTGTAGCAATGGCCGTGTCTTCGGAATTGGTGCGCTCGATCGGTATAGTTCTCAACAAGGCATGCAGACTGCATGTAATGTCTTGCTCAGCATACGCAGCTTTAGCGTTGGACGAATGCTGTCTTGCATCGGGCGTAATTACGCCTCTATACTTCAATGTAACATCCACCATATTCCTCACGGCGCCACCTCTATCCCTGCTTCGCTGAGTTGGGCAGAATTGCCGCGTGCAACCATATCACTATGTGCGAGCAAGCATGATGACTGGCTTCCAGCTTAAGCCACAAGGTCTCGCCTATATTGATATGTTCACCCTACGTTACAGCCTGGATGGAGCATCGGAGCTTGGTCCCATGTGATCTTCCGTCGTATTCACGATAACGAAATGCCTTCTCATGTGAGTGATCGACTTAATCCATAGGATGAGAAGGGGCTATTTGAGCGCTATTGAAATATGGGCCTTGGGGGCTACCGAATTAGGCACGATTTGTCGGCGATGAGCCGTCTCAGCTCCTTCTTGGACATGAAGCTAGACCCTTCTCGTCCAGAATGCGGATGGTGGACTGCAGTCTGGTTGAGACAAACTGTGCAATTTCTTATGTGTAATTAGCTCCATTGGGGAACAGAGACTATGTGCTTATTTGGTGGCAGTGCGATCTTTCTCGTAACATGAGCATTTAGTTCAAGACTCTTCAATAATCTTGGCGAGACAGCTAAGGGCTTACTGTGATGCAGCGCTGTCAAGTTGACGCAGGAAGAATGCGCATGTTTTGACGAAACCTCCCAGTGGCGTTAGCATAGCCATGATTCTTGCATGTATTGCTTACAGATACCTGTATACATTTGCACGCCCTCGTCATAAATGATGATTGCGCGCAAATAGACCAGTCGCATGACAAAGGTCCTGCTTGACGTATAGCAAATAAAGGCGGCTCTGGCTGCAAAGTTATGCATCAAGCATGAACATATATATGTGACCTACCATGGTTTACCGCAAGCTGGGGCAGTTGCTATTGTAATAGTAAGTCTGTTGGCTCCTTTCGCGCTTTCATGAGCTTCTATATAACGTGTGGCCCGGAAAGCCTTTGTGTATATGCCCTTGGATCATTATTGCCCATCTTCACAAGCCTCACTGAACTGGTTACGAAAGTGACGTTGCCATGGCTAAAATTCGAGAAATCATTCAGCTCTTCAAAGATGAAGAGATACCGGTTTACACTGTCGGTGAATTGCCATATGAGCGATCCGTCGCAACAGCAAATCTACTCTACCGATTTGCCAGACCTGATTGCGTGGTCCAGCCCAAGCGCGCTTCTCAAGTTCAGATAATCGTAAGAGAGGCCAAAGCAAGAGGCATACCTATTACGATTAAGAATGGGGGCCATTCCTACGCAGGCGCTTCCACCGCTGAGAAGGGCATCTCGTTGGATTTGGCGAGAATGAATGGCGTTAAACTTGACATCAATACAGAAGTCGTGACGTTGCAGGGCGGTGCACAATGGGGAAACGCATACAAGGAGCTTGTGAATCAGAAGATTAATAAGTTTGTCATCAATGGTGGACGATGTCCGACTGTGGGAGTCAGCGGCTTTATCCTAGGAGGCGGCCTCAGCCCGTTTACAAGAAGCTTCGGAATGGGTTGCGATACCCTAAAAGAGATCACAATTGTCACTGCGGATGGCGAAAAAGTCACCGTGAAGGAGACTGATGACGCCAAAAGCGATAAAGGCAGACTCTTCTGGGCGCTTTGTGGAGCTGGCGGTGGTAATTTCGGAGTCGTTGTTGAAATGAAGTTGCGAGTTCAAAGGCTTCAGGTAGACAGAGTTGTGGCTGGCAGATATACCTGGTCGTTGAATCCACGCAAAATGGATGACTTTATGGAGACGATTCAGGAGTTCTATACGGTTTCTTGGCCGAATCAACTCACTATTGACAGCTCGTGGCTGTGTGATCTGCAACAGACCAATCTTGCCGTCAGGTTTCTTGTTTACCATAATGGCAATAAGGCGGAGTTCGAGAAAATTATCGACAACAACATCACCCACAATGATTTGGCAAAACAGCTCAAAAGACGGTCGCTGGAGGAGGCGCCTTCTCGCTTTCTTCATGAGACGCTCGTGGCTCAATGGTCAGAAGAGACTGAGAAATCTTTCCATCAAAACCCATCTTACATGATATACACCTCGTTTGTCTTTAAAAATGGCAAGAAGGATATCGAGGCCATTACAGAAATCATCAAGGACAAGATGTCAGATTTTAAGAAGAAATTTCCCGGTGAACGTGGTCTGCTACAAGTGACGTGGATACATGCAGGCGGCAAGGCAGCTTCTAGAAAAAGATCAGCTACGGCATTCCGATGGCGCGACTGTGTTTACCACACATATATCATGGTGCAGTGGTTTGAAAAGTTCCTGGAACAAGATATGTGGGATTTCCTCAATGACTTTAAAAAGGAGCTGCGGCCATATTCCATGATGGGGAGAGCTGCATTCATCAATTTCCCTGATGGCGCGCTAGCATCGGATGTCCACGAGAAGGCATATTATGGGAACAACCGCGGTGAGTTGCAACAAATCAAGAAAATTTGGGACAAGGACAACTTCTTCAACTGGAATCAAGGCATTAGTCTTCCCGTTGAGGAGACGAAGGAGAAGAAGAAGAAGAGCGCGGCAAAGCGTTCGAGAGCGGAGAATGCCGTATTCGGCCTCTCATTTGCCAGCAACATTGCGGATGAAGAAGGATCCGGCACTGTTGACAATGTTAGCTCTGAGATAAGGGCCGTGAGTATGGCTATGCCGGGAGATGAGGATGTTCGTGACGATGAGGTCGTCGGGGATGACCAGCCACTGGCTGATCAATTGGCATCAAGGCAATGGGAGACTGTCGTACTTCCTTCGAAGAAATTGTTCGACAGAGGGATCTATTCTTTGAATGATTTGGGGTTCTAATTAATTATGAGAAACTCATTTTCTAGCCGCGAAAGCTAAGCAATCTCATCCTATGCACATTGCACATGGTGGCCTAAGTAAGATTTCTACAGGAAATTACTGAGATATTTATGTGTTGATGCAGCTCTATCAGATTTTGTGTCTGTATAAATTGCTCAACAGGTTTATGGTGACGAATGAACGTATAGCCCATATACACCTCCCTAAAAATAACTTGGAGATTCTCGCGTTTCCCCTCTGAAACAATCACCCATTTCGTCTACGCTATCTCAAGACCTAGCCATGTGGTATTTAGGATCTTGACTCTATTCTTCTTGTTCTTCCACCGTCTTAGTAAATCCGCTTCTTGTGACCACCAGCTCTGAGAGTGCCCTTAGACTGCGCAAATCCATAAGGTCAAACACAGAGACATCGGCATCCAGCTGCTTGAGAATAAATGTGCGGATCTCGACGGCTACCAGTGAATCGACGCCGAGAGTTGTTAGAGCCTTACTCGGTTGGACTTCATCCGGCGGGATGTTGAGGGCGCGGACGAGCTTCGTCGCCAATGCGCCATAGACAATATCAATTCCCGCATCAACGGACTCGGCAGCCGCTAGCAGCAGACCGTAATTGATGCTTCGGTTTCCTTGTGACGGGTTGTCTCCACCATCTACACGATTCTGTAGGCGAATGCGATGGAGATGTGTAAACAAAGGGTCGCGGAACCAGATGGGCTCATCGAGACCGGAAGCTGTGAACACCTCTGGTACTTGCAGGCCGAGAACAACCTGTGTCTTAATATTGGAGGATGTCGGTGTAGGAAGCCCGGGGTCACACAGCGCTTCAATGATGGCAAGTAACTCATCTTCTCTAATACCCCGAATGCCCATATTCCGCATGTGCGTAGTCAAGTCAATTTCGGCGGAGCCTTCGCCTTCGACCTTTTGAGTCTGTTCAGCGAGATAACCAACTGAGAGCACAGCTCCGACATCAATGGACGTCGCTTTCAAGCCATTGAGAACGCGGTAACGCGCTAGGGCATCCTGAAAAGTGTTGCCCGAAGCGTAATTTGCCTGTCCCGCATTCCCTACAATACCAGAGATGGAGGATAGGAGGACAAAGAAATCCAAATCCTTGGGTAGGAGATTGTGTAGGTTCCAGGATGCGTCCAACTTTGGCTTGAGAGCTGTGTAGTACTCGCTAAGCGTCATATTAGAGAACATAGCATCTCGCAACACCATTGACGCCTGAATGCATCCCTTTACAGGTGGCATTCCATCCGCAGCACATTCGTCTAGGGCCTTCTTAAGGGCTCCAGCGTCGGAAACATCACACTTGGGTGACTTCACGACAGTGCCGTTTAATTCAAGTTCCTCGACAAGTTCCTTGGATGCTGTATCTGAGGCTCCAGATCGAGACAGGATGATCAGGTATTTGGCACCACGTGATACTATCCACTTACAAATGCTCTTGCCGATGCCCCCGAATCCTCCACAAATGACAAAGGTGGCATTTGGATCCAGAGTGTAGGTGGTCTTCCTGCTGGGCACAATCTATTACAGCATACGGTATGTCAATGGTCAGTAGTAATTCGCGAAACGGCGACTTTATCAAAGTATTTTATACTATTGGAGGGGGCTTACCGGAACGATGTCCTCCTCATTAGGAACGAGAATAATTTTGCCCGAGTTGGCTCCACCTTGCAAGGAACGGAAGGCCTCTTGGGTTTGTGAAAAGGGTACCTGGTTCAAGGGCACGATATCGGAAATCTTCCCTTGACGGACCAGGTCTAAGAGTGCCTCTAGATAACGGGAAAACCTGTCGGAGCCTGACCTAGCCATGTACCGTAGATCGATACATTCAAACCGGACGCAGTGCTTGAATTTCTCCATACTCAGCCTGGTAGATGCATATATGTCCCTCTTACCTATCTCGATAAAGCGACCAAACGGTGCCATGAGATCCCACGTGGCTCGTAGCGCATCGCCTGAAAGGCAGTTAATGGCCACGTCGACGCCCCGACCCTTGGTCATTCGCATGATTCCTTGAGCGAAGGTCAAATCTCTACTGGAAAAGATATGATCCTTTGGAATACCGTAGTGGTTGATGAGGAGATCACGCTTCGCTACCGAACCAACGGTAACATAAATCTCTGCTCCTCGGATCTTGGCAAGCTGTATACAAGATTGCCCTACCCCTCCAGCTCCTGCATGGATGAGGATGGTTTCACCTGGCTGGATATTGGCAGACTCAAAGATGGCCACATAAGCCGTGATAAAGACGACACCAAATCCGGCAGCAAGGGCAAAAGACATGCTGTCTGGTATCTTGGCGACACACTGCTCCTTGGTACGGGCATAGGTGGCGATCGTGCCGAGGCCGTCGCCGCAGACGCGGTCGCCAACCTTAAACTTGGAATTAGGTCCTGCGCGAGTAATTATACCAGAGGCTTCAATGCCTAGCTCATTTCCGACGACCTGACCCAACGCAACCATGATATCAAGGAAGTTCAGGCCTGCAGCCATGACTTTATATTCTACTTCACCCTCTTTAAGAGGCTGGTCATAAACAGGATCGTCAATGAAATGGAGAGTATCTAAAAGACCTGGCGATCCAATTACAAGCTTAAGAGCCCGATTGGGATCTCCACCGAAGGCGCCTGGCTGCGGCAGTGCCTGTGTGGTCTTGCGCACAACCGCCTCATTCATGTATGTAGCCTCCACTATCCGACCTATCTGAACAACACCGTCTTGAGTCTCGTAAAAGTTATTGTCGATGACAGTATCATTGTCTGATTTTGCACTCAAGCTTGCTCCTATGATTGCCAAGGTTGAATTCACTACCGACTCAGAGTCTTTGACCTTTTCGAACGAGAGCGTAATGAACCTTAGTAGTGGATTTTCCTGCCGTGCGACCCTAGAAAATCCGGTGATGAGCTCGCTATTTGGGTTCCATGGCTTGGGTCCTCCACCTTGGCTGAGCCACAAGATAGAATCCAGGTCTGCCAGCATCTTCTGGAGAGCCTTGAATGTAGGGTCGTCGATATTTTCAAGAAGCGCCTCTCCCTCCACATCTTGCAAGAAGATGCAGAACTTCTGTTTCCATTCTTCAACGGGGAGCTTTTCAAGGGGGATAATTTCACACTCTGGTGCACGAGATGAGGAAAGAAGAGACTTCTTAAGCTCTCCTGCAATGGCCGCTTGAAGAGCAGACTTGTCATTTATGATAATGACAGTGGATGGCAATGGACGGTGCGGCTGTTGCGGGCTTTCGGCCGTCGAAACAAGGATGCTGTGGAGCTTGTTGTATTCAGACTTAGGGCCAGAAGCGTCCTCAAACTCAAGATCGATGCCGCTGAAGCCGGTACGCCTAAGATGGGTATCCCACTCAGCGACTGATAGCGGTGCTCCCCATCTTCGGTTCGGCTCATCAGATAGCCACCAGCCTGGTAGAAGACCAAAGGAGAAGGTTGAACGAATGGTGGATACAACAGTTACTTCATATATGACTAGCTTGCCACCTGGCTTTAGAAGTTTGCGAACCATGCGCAGAGTGTTGTCAATACTTTTGGTCGCATGGAGGACATTAGCCGCGAGGATAACGTCATACTGCTCAGCCTCGAATCCCTGTTGCAAGGGGTCGTTTTCGATGTTCAGTGTCTGAAATCTCATGCGGTCAGCTGTTTGGTGCAGTTTCTCGTGTGCCCGCTCAAGGAAGGATGGCGATATATCTGTGAAATCGTAACGCTCGAAACGTGGCACACCACGCTCTGTATCTCCATGGCGACAGAGTGTCTCAATGACGGGGACTGTTGAACCTCCCGTGCCACCACCAATCTCAAGAATGACAAGATTACTGTTCTTATGAGCTAGAACATCAAAGTACATTGACAGGTACTGATTGCTAATCTCAATGCCTGTACCATGTCTGTATACTGGCTCCGTCATCTCAGGCCTAAAGAGCGTCTCAAGGGCATCAATTTTACCATCGAGAACATCTCCAAGGTTACGGCCAATGGCTGATGCTAATGGCCCTTCTGGGCACATGTGCTCTACTTCTGCCTCGAGGGCACTCAAGGCAGTGTCATCATTTGCCAAAATCTCCCACTCCTTAGTGGCATGAAGCAGTTCACCACGGGCGTAACGCTCCATCTGATATTGGGCCCAGTCTACATATTTCTGGAGCCACGGTTTCGATTCTGGGACTCTGCCAGGCGCATATCGCCGCTCAAGGTATCGGCGTAGATGGGCGAAACACAGCGATTCTAATTTTGCGATTATATCTGTCGGGTCCTTCTGTGCTAGTGCCTCTGGCAGAGCGAATATCGTGTCTTTGCTGAGGGACGGCTGGGTCAAGAGCGTTGCATCGGGCTTCCAGTCAATATTGTAGTACTGATGATAATGAGCGCCATCACTAGCTTCCTCCGCGTGGTTGGTTACCAATGTGAGCAAGAACCCGTCCAGAGTAAACAGAGGCTCCTTCGTTTGGGAGTCGACGCCTTTCATCGTTGAAGAGAACTGTCGCAAACCGTAACCCGTTGATTTGGCGCTTACCCTAATAGAATTGTGCGAGCGTTCAACATCAGCGGCGATCCAAAGCTCATCAATCGATGTGGGGACGAAAGCTCCAGTGGATTCACGCCCGCCCCTGGTGTAGGCGATGGTTGAGAGCTGAAGGATGCCATCAAGTGTGGTAGGATGAATTAGGTGCGGCTGCACATAACCCGATGGTATAAGTGCTTTATTGCTCGGCGCTTTTATTGTAGAGACAACTCCAAGCTCTTCGTCAATCGTAATGTCATAGACAGTCTGGAACGCCGGACCGTACTGGGTCCCAACGGTAGTCAACAGTTCGTATAGCTGTGCCCTGGATACTGGTGTCTGACAAGCCACATTCGCTCTCTCAACTGTGTCCTGAATATCTTGGACTTGGCTACGCTGTTCAAGGCCGTTGTCTATAGGGTTGAGAGGGGATTCGTAGTCGGGTTGAACCAAGCCTCGACAGTGAACCCTCCATTCATCGTTGTCGTAGCTTGATAATTGGAATTCGTTCCAAGTGGATGAGGTACTGGAGGCACTTTCAGAATAAGGCCGCACTATGAATTGTGTTTCAATACCCTCTGCTGTTGCAGGGACTCTCAGAGCAACCTGAAACACGACATCTTTGAACCGTATGCCTCGAAGTTTCTTATCTGGATTCACCAGTTGCAGACTGGCCTCGATAGCCATAACTAGCATTCCAGCTCCTGGATAAATTACACTACCAGTAATACTGTGGTGTTCAATCCAGGGACTCTCAGAGAGGCGAAGCCAATTGCGCCAGATGGCATTCGATTTATTCCAATCAACAACTGGCGTTCCTAACAAGTGCAATCGCTTCCTTTCACGAAATCTATGACTTTTGCTCAATCGACTTTCCCTCCAGTAAGACTTGGAATGATTGAAAGGGTACTGGGGAAGATTGACGATCATTGCTGCTGGAGATGGTTGCGAGGACTCACCTGCCTCTCGCGTATTAATGGCATTAATGTTAACGTTCTGGCCCCGATTGTTGAGCCAACCGAGGGCAGATAGGATGGTGTCAGAGGCTTCGGTATTTCTTTTCAAGAGGCTAATGTATCCAATATCTTTGGCGTTAGGTAGCTTGCCTATGATTTCGCGAAGAGGTCCTTGGAGCGTTGAATGGGGTCCAACCTCAACAAATTCAGTAATAGGATCCAATGTCTGCTCTCGGGCTGCGCCGAGCTTCTTCGCTTTTTTGCGTCTATCATTCAACATGCTTGTTACAGCATCGGAGAATCTGACCGGGGATACAAGGTTATCGATCCAGTAGTCTGGGGATTGCAGTTTGCTTAGAGAAGCCAACCTGCTTCCAGTCAAACTGGAATAAAATGTAGAGTAAGTTTTACTAGCATCGCTCTCGATGTGACCTAAGACTCCCGGTTCAATGTCTTCGATATAGTGGCGGTACTCCTCAGCGATCTTCTGCATGTAAGCGGAATGATACGCATTGTCGACTTTGAGTTTGCGGTTAAACACAGATGCTTCATCGAGCAGTTCTTTCATTGCGTCAATCATCTTGTTGCTACCGCTAACTGTAACATTTCTTGGGCTGTTGTAACAAGCAATGGTGAGGACACCGGGCCCGTTGTTTGCATTGGTGATTGTTTTGATATATTCGAGCGCCTTCTCTGGACCGAGGCCAACCGACATCATGGCACCATCGCCATCCGATACGGCTAGATTGGCAGAAAGAAGCCCGCGATAGTAAGCAATCTTCCATGCTGCCTTACTAGAAATCGCTCCTACTGCATAGGCAGCAGCAATTTCCCCTGAAGAATGGCCAACAACGGCCTCGAACTGGACCCCAGAATCCCTCAAGATACCTACAAGACCAATCTGCAGAGCTGTACAGATTGGCTGGCTGTATGCTGCATTACCAATCAAAGAACCGTGTTCTTTTCCTTTCAGCAGCTCATCAGTCAGCGACCATGAGCAGCCCAACTCCTCTTTCAGGTAATCGGTCGCCTTATCAAGACTTTGACGAAATACAGAAAACTTGAAAAGCTCGCTGCCCATGGTAGCCCACTGGGCTCCCTGACCAGTGAATAGGAGGCCGATTTTGCCATCAGCACTAGCGCGGATGGGCGCTGGGAAGTTGGCGAGAGATTCAAGTAACGAAGGAATGCTGCTGGCGATGATCGAGCTGCGCCAGGGGAAAGACGTGCGCTTTGAAGCGAGAGTATAACTCAGGTCTCGAAGATAGGTATCGGTTTCTTTGGTGTCTATATTGCCCAGTTCCAGTTGTTTCACCAGATATGATCGGTATGACTCTGCAACCCTTCTAACGCCGCTTTCATCATATGCGGACAAGACAAAGAGTCGTTTTTTCAATGCTGACGGAGTTATTAAGCCATCATTACTGGAACTCCCATCCTGAAGTTCCTTTAATTGTCCATTCTTCTCAGCATGTCCATTAGTCATGCTTAGATATCTGGGAAACTTCGGATGGATGACTGTCCTATGTGAACCCTTCAAACCACGTGAAGTAAGATAGCTATAGGCGTCATCAATAATGATATGGACATTACTGCCACCAAAACCGAAAGTATTCACGGATGCCCTTCGCAGACTGTTATCACCTCCGGGGTACAGCGTACATTCTGTGGGGAATTTGAGATGCCAAGCTTCGGCAGGGATTTTAGGATTGATCTTTTCCATATAAAGGTTCGGAGGAATGATGCCGCTCTCCACAACGCCAACGGCTTTGATGAGACCGGCTACGCCAGCTGCTGCTTCAAGGTGGCCGATGTTTGTCTTCAGAGCACCTACGAATAGCGGGCTATCAGATGAGCGCCACTCGGTGAAAACGTCACTTATCGCACTGGCTTCGATCGGATCCCCAACTGGTGTACCAGTTCCGTGCGACTCAAAAAACATGGTGTCTTTCGGTGTAAGATTGGCCATTCGATACGCTTGACGGATGAGCGCCGCTTGGGACGCTCGGGTCGGTTGTGTAAGGCCAGGAGATCTCCCATCTTGATTTGATGACGTGCCACGGATAACGGCGCGGATGGTATCTCCGTCACGTATCGCATCCGATAGTCTTTTAAGCACAACAATCCCAACGCCTTCGCCGCGGGCATAGCCATTGGCTCTGTGATCAAAGGCATAGCAAATACCGTCAGGAGATAAATAGCCCTGACCATCCATGAAGATGTTCATGTCTGGCATGAAGAAGAGATTGCAACCACCTGCAACAGCCTATGTTAATTGAATTCGGTGAGCAGATTGTTAACATTAATGTACACATTGGAGTGTTTCTGTGCTACCTTGGATGATATCTAGGGGAAGGAAAGGGCAGGGAACATACCATATCTACTTCACCGGATCTCAAACTATTATAACCTAAATAAACGGCGTTTAAACTGCTTGAACATGCCGTATCTAGCGTTATACTCGGCCCAGTGAAGTCGTAGAACCAGCTTAGGCGATTGGACAGCATTGCCGAGCTCACACCGCTGGGCATATAAGTAAGATCTACCTCTGGATCCCAGGAAAGCACTTTTTCGTAGTCATTGTTAAAACATCCAATGTGAACAGATGTGTTGGACCCTACCGCTTTGGGCATTGGAATGCCGGCTAAGAGGATTGAACGCAACACACTGTCAGCCATGATTCATTTTCGAAATTGATATTGCTACAAAGGAACCAATGGTTTCAACCATACCGTTCTCCAGCGCATGGTAGACTGTTTCTAATAGTAGCCTCTGCTGAGGATCCGTATACCCGGCCTCATTTGGCGTAATGGAAAAAAAGGGAGCATCAAAAGTTGATATATCACCCTCAAGGAAGTGGGCATGATGCATGCTCATCTATTGTTGCAAGATTGTCAGCTATGTATTTCTTTTTACTCCGTCTACAACACCACTGAGAGGTTGCGTTGAGGATCGTGATAAAGGAGACATACGGTACCGGCATGGTTTGAATCTGGGTGATAGAACGAGTCCTTTGTCCATCGATCAGGAGGTACCTCCTTCCGAGCTGACCGCCCACGTACAAGCAGCTCAAAGAAATCATCTGGAGATGAGGCCTCACTGGGGAATCTGAGTCCTATACCAACAATGGCAATATCTTCCTCTGCGTGGTTCACCATTGTTCTCAATGATTGATAATTAATTGAAGGGCTGTAGATGTAGGATAAATGGAGGGCAAGCTTCCTAGTTATATATTCCTCAACTGGAGGGTATATCAACGACTGAATATGCAACCATATCTATCAACATTGAAGCCTAACCAATTTTAACATCAGAGATCAACAGATTTGCTAATACTAAATCCTTTCTACTGTGGAGACTGCATAATCATTCTACATGGATATACTCCGTAGATTCTGGCCCCTTCATTCATGCATCGTGTACAAAGTGTATCGCAGTACAGCAGGCCGATTAGCTTTGAATTGGAAGAAAAGCATTATCCAAATAGCTTTTATATTGTTCATCAATAAAGTATACCCAAAAAAAAGGCTGTATACGTTTGACTTATATGTGTATTCATTGAGTGTTAGTATACTCCGTAACGTACTCATATAGTAAATGTAATTTGCATATACTACCTAGATTGAAATTGTTATTTTGATAATATATACGGGTGTTTTTCAACAGCTAAAATTACTACCATCACTGACCCCTTTATGCGCAGCACCCTTGACGCAGACACTTAGGCTAATAGAATAGGTGCAGGGATCTCCAGAACGAATAGAACTGTATGATTACTTCGTACAGGAGCGAGTAAGCGGCTGATAAACATCTGTGTCAACTAACGCGCGGGGTTGCAGGCATTAACGCAAGCTAGGGTTTATACTGTTGAAGCGGATTACCTGGTTACACGGCGGAGTTCTCCATATTCTGACTACTCTCGGAGGCTATCATTTATTCTATTAGATTATAGATTTTTCTGTGTATATAATCATCATCCGTTACTGGGAATATCGCAGTGTATCATAAGTTAATATACGGAGTACTGAGTAGGCAATGATTCAATATATCCACACCTTGATCCCCAGAGCTAAGGCTCGTATATAGTAATTGAAGGTACTTAAGCCCGGTGATTTAGACTTGGCTAGTGATGCCGTAATATCTATGACGTGATGAACTATGGAGGGGTTGACAACTCAAAACAACAGGGATAATCCAAAAGAAGTTGCAAGCATGTTTAAAGGGTCATATTTTTGAATGCAAGATGTCTCTACACCGCAGAAACAGCATTGAAGTAGCGGTCAAAGTACATAATAAATTTAAAAAGCTAGGTTTATCAATATCTAACTTGTAGAGTCTTTCATATGATGATTAAAGTAGCATGGGGATGGCTTATTATATTCCTGGTCTACGAGTAAAATACTGTCCCGTTGCCTCGTGAATCTCCAGTGACACGTACTTTAATCTAAAAACACTCTCGTTGGACTACTTCGGCCGCTCTCAAATCTCTATCTAGTCAGGGCATTCGAGAGCCTCCTATCCAACAGCGATTACCTGATTTTTATCACCGGCTTCAGAATGAAGATCCTCTGCCTGCATGGCGGTGGTACAAGTAGTAGGGTATGAGGGCGAGATGATCATTCTAATAGGCAACAGATGGCAGGAGCACTGGTATAAGCTGATACATTTTAAACCCAGATATTCGAGATCCAGAGCAGTAAGGATCGCGGTTATTGCAACGAAAATTGTGCTCTGTTTAATATACTGAAAACGAAACCACAGGCGCTGTGCGTCGAGAACTAGGTGGAGATACATCTTTCGTATTTGACTTTCTGGAGGGGTGTGTTGACTGGCCTCCGGCGCCGGGTGAGTTAGTGCTTTGCTATCCAATACGACCGTTAAGTTGTTTCCGGTAGCTTGAAGCTTACTGAAAACCTTGAATTAATATAAGGAATTCATACCCTCGTACCTGAAGAGACGGAATTCTTTGGCTACTATGATCTTAATCAGCCACATACCATACTCCAAGCCGTGGACGATCTGGCTGAATACATTCAATCCGAAGGCCCCTTCAATGGGGTGTTTGGATTCAGCCAGGGGGCGGGACTTATCGCCATGCTGCTTTTGCGAGACCACGATTCAATATTGCCCATGTTCTCCTTCGCTGTCCTTTTCTGTTCTGCGGGCATTTTTGACATGGAGTCGCTAAAGAAAGGCGAACTTCATGATTTCGATCCAGCCATCGATAAAAGAAGGATCGCAATTCCAACGGCACACATCATTGGGTCTAGAGATCACTATCTGGAACATTCAACAAAGATCTACAACATGTGTCTGCCCACAATGAGAGTCCTGCTTGATCATGGAGGAGGACATGAGATTCCTCTGGCTCCAGCGGTAACTGTCAGGAACGTGACGGATGTGATTAGAAAAGCCATCAGCATGGGTGTACTTCAACCAGCGTAGCTACCTAAAAACTGACGCCAACCTCTATTTAATACATACTTCTGGGGGGTAGTTATGCGTTCTAACTCCTAAATTGGCAATCAATGCCTAGCTCAAGAATGGCGGTATAAAGACAGCTGCCTTAAGTGGCTAATACATGATTACTGGTGTAATACCTGACATCCGCGTTGTTTTTCCTGGAAGACTTGGGGATATCCTTGACAGTAAAGGGGGCTGTGAAGAAAACCATAGACATACCAGATCCATCCAGAGAATCTGACTAGCAAGTATAGCCGTTGCAACTTGTCCAGTAGGAGAAAAGATTCAATGATTAAGTGTCTTTCTTATCGGCGGCTCTAGGGTTAATGGCTTGGCTGTGGTCTATTGAACTAACGAGGATCAGTTACTTTGTTGGTTGATGCTGTCTTGAAATCGAGCTTTTGTATCTCTAGGGATGTTGCGGGAAAGTTTTTTTTTTCCTTTTGGAAATAGAAAATGAATTAAATCAAATCAAGACCATGATTTCAGTAGACAACCATGGGGTGATTTTTTGTTTTCATAAACCAGTATAAGTTGTACGAGATATAAATGAATAACGACCATGTTAGAATCTCTGCTCTTACCTCTTATATAGGTCTAAACGAGACTTTAGAATGATCCTAAAGCTTGTAATAATAATTGACCGCGCATGACACCCGTGCACTCACCAGCATTCCATGGTCCTCCGCAAACCCGTCAGCTTTCCAGGGTCCTCTGTAAACCTGTCAGTTTTCCAGGATCCTCCGTAACCCCGCCTTATCAATGCCACTGTAGATTTGCGTTACTCCCAAGATCTATAAGGTGAATCTATCATTTCGACATTTCTACATTTCAGCCACCTTTGTAGGGCTAATGTGAAACAGTAGCGTCCAAAGAAGCCACAAACCCTTGGTATGTGGTCTATTGGCACCGACCGCCAGCGGCGAGTTGGACGCAACAAATGAATAGTGATAGATGCTTTATATTTGAGTGGAAGACATTTACCAATATGTGGGTTGGTTTGGATTGTTGGACTAGCGAATAATATTCGGGCAACTACGGTTAACTGCGGGTTCTTGAGAAAGTTTGTTCTGCTCACTCGGATTACCCTCGGGAGAATGATGGCATGGTGAGACAAACGGCGGTCTATATAGCACTGTGGAGAGGGATGGCCTTGCGCAGGCAATTAGATATTAATCTGCTTAGGTTTGAAGAGAAGAGAGACCGACCCTAATTTTCTGCCCGGTTATTGAAGGACATTTTCTCTTGCAATGACACCCTATCCATTCAAGTTTGACGGTGTCCCCTCACCGGGTTATAGTGACGAGAATACGAATGTAAACCAGCATCCAATGTGTCGAGGTCGAACTCCATCCAGCCCAGCATCTCGCCTTCGGTCGATTCTCCAAGAAGCTCACGCTGATCCTACGAAAATCGTAGCTACATGCTGTTCAGATGACGGCCTAGGATCACGCCTTGTGGAAGAAGCTGGATTTCCGTGCGTATTTCTGGGCGGCTTCATGGTGGCTTCAAGCTTTGGCTTGCCAGATACGGTGAGTGAAACAAAATCAAGAAGCCGAGCGTAAAACAGTTTTGTTAATAGATAATTCCAAGGGATACATTGCCTTTCAAGAAATGGCCAGTCGCATACAAGAAGTCAGACGCCAGGTCTCCATACCCATCATCGCGGATGGGGACACCGGTTACGGGTCTCCTGTCAACGTCAAGCGCGTTGTACAAGGGTTTGCCTTGGCCGGCGCAGCTGGTATCATGATTGAGGACCAGACCTGGCCAAAGAGATGTGGCCATACCAAGGGTAAATCTGTTGTTTCTCGAGAGGAAGCATTCGCGCGAGTTCAGGCCGCCGTGGATGCTCGCAATGAGGGGGTCGATATTGTGGTAATTGGCCGTACGGACTCACTAATTTTAGGATGGGAAGAGGCTATATATCGTGCAAAAAGGTTCATTGAGATTGGAGTCGATCTTATCTTCATCGAAGCCATACCTGATAGGGAGACTATGAAGAAGACTGTGGATGCACTGAACTTTCCGACCCTGGCAAATATTATTGAAGGCGGCTTGACCAAGAACCTTTCAGCTCAAGAACTAGGCCATATTGGATTCTCAATGGTAGCATACCCGTTTACTATGGTGGCAGCTAAAGTGAAGGCTGTGAGAGAAGCACTAGACACGCTAAAGGCAAGTTTCACATCTGGAGCGCCGCCACGCATCATGTCATTTGAAGAAGTCTGCGAAGCTGTCGGATTTGACAAGTATTGGGAGCTTGAGGAAAAATACAAATATTGAACGGGTACTGGAGTGGATATATGGAACTTCTCACCTTTATTATTTGCTGTTCGCTCAACACCTAGCCTGGAATTTCCATGCATCGATTTTTTTTCGACTAATATTACAAAGGCCTTGTTTTTTTATGGCGAGTTTATCAAATTTTGAAGAGGGTGAATTTCAAGTAAATTTATTGATTTTCTTATTAGCAGTGGTAAAACTGTAAGCCTACAGCAGCCATCTCACCAGAGACTGTCGCATCAGCCATCCTATCTACATTTTACCATGAGTTTCTTTCCTTTATAGAGAATTTTTGTCTTAATACTCTGGGACAAATTTCCTATTCTAGTACTCCACTATTCTACGTATATATCATGTTATACATTTTGCTAACTCATGGCCCATGCTTACAATCTCGCCTCTTCGTGTACAAGATTCGAAAGAAGACGCAGAGGACGCTATAACAGTCACAGCGGCTATCGGGCGTTGTCTCGAGGATGGCTTGAATGCTAATATGAAGGAGCTTAGCGCAAAACTGTCACTTAGATTCCATAGGGCAATAGCATGATATTGTCTATTTTGATTGTCTGAGTTTCGCTTGCTCTGCACCCGGGCATCTAGAGAGAATTACAGATCAAATTAGGTTGTATGCATTCGAATGAGTGCTGTTAGTTTCATCGTTGCTATTAGCAGCAATAGGGCCAGAGATAATTTGGTTGAACTTTGCTACCAATTTCCGACGCGAGCTGCGAGAGACAAGGCCTCTAATTTATCGATAGGTTTTGCTTGGTGGAAATCTAGTGACAAAAGGGAGAGCGATCCTTCTGCCTTGCACTAGCAGGTGGCAGGCATCTGTAGGGCGGCGTTTTATTAGCGTGATGCAATGCTGTCCCGTGCACTACTTCCTTCCGCTCTCTTTATATATCGCTGTTGGTTGATAATTGGTATAGTTACACCACATAGTTTTTTCTTCTTCTAAATTACCCCTCATCTTTTCGTTTCGGAATCAAGGGAGTATTTACAATCGGTGGCAAAACAATCTGTCATCTATCGATACCAGAGATCTGCCCTCATAGTTTCTTGTATCGATCTATTATTATTCCGAAGAAATGGATGGCCCAGCAGGGGCAAAGCTCACCGAGCCTACGCGTGCGATATCAATAGAGCAGCTGGCGCCCGAGATCCTGCTCCAAATCGTCACCATGCTTCCAGGCCTTGACACGCTCTGGAACCTCATGAGGGCATCGCCTCATACATGGAGGCTGTTTCATAATTATGCACTTGATATCACTGAGGGTATCCTTTCTGGACCTGGTTCCACACTACCCTTGACGATCCCAGAGCTTGTACGAGGAGTCATCCTTGTGCGCTCTGGCATTCTTCCCTTTCAAAGTCTGGAGGAATTTAATGAAAGATTCATGAAAAACTTTCTTCCTCAAACTTATAGGAATCCCCAATCAATTTCTCTCGGTCCTGATTTGTTGTCAACCTCTGTTGTGCCAGTGATGACACTCCGCTCCGTCGTTGCGACTGCATACCATCTCTCTGCTCTGGCACAAGCGTGCTTGGAATCGTGCCTAGCACGGATACGGGGCCCAAGTTTCAAACCGATGCACGCTCTTGATCCATTGCCTAACTATGTGGGTTTTAACCCTCCACCTGAAGATCGGGTGTATGTTGGCACACCCGTCAACGTAGTTGATATAGGGGATCCTACCTGGATCGAAGAAATGAGAGCTTTACGTGCGATGTGGATTTTACAATTGGTGGGCGAAGTGCAACGTCTCATCTGCGACAAATCGGAAACAATAGGCTGGTCAAAGGAAGATATAGCAACACTCAACGGCATGGACCCGGTGGACTTAATGAAATCCGATTACCACATTCCAGTCAGACAAGAAGAGGTTAGCACTGCGATGCATTATGTTAAATCCCTTGGCGATGCGACGAAGTCCACATACTACCACCTGCCCCGGGCACCTCCAGCAACTGTGAGTGCTAGACGGACAATGGCATTACCAAAGCCTAACGGGGACACCCTAGCTGTGTATGGATTTCGGCGTGGTAGTGAAATTCATATTTACAAGGGGTCTCCTATACCTGACGAGAGTGAACCAATGATCAGTTGTGACTCTAAGTGGAGACGGACTGAGAGTGATTTAGCTAGGGAAAGCTGTGGCATGACAAGATTCAGACATCTTGCAACGGGCAGGTACTTAATGGCCTCTCCTCTATTCGGGGTCAAGTTTGACTCTTTTCGTCCACTGGGCTTCGCTTTTTGGGATCATTGGAGGATGTATTGGCTGGGACTGACGAATGGGGTATCTGATGAATGGACGACGCAAGGAAGGAGGCATCTACCGTATTTTTACTATTTTGCCATGGAAAGCATCCTGCCTCCCGAAGAAGTTATCAGTGTAAAGGCTGCATTACGAGAGAAAAGAGCCCTTCGAGAGCAAAGAGACCGGTCCATGGAAGAAGACTCTATCTAGTTCAACAAACTTACTGTTTACCTGCAACTCTGGGTATAATTTGGCATACTGTGAACTCTGAGAGTCTCCTTTTCGATTTTATATTCATCAGTGATTCCTATTGCTTAATTGCTCGCCATCATTTGAACTACTTCAGTCGCCTAATGTGAGATTTGCTCTGCTGTCATTTCGATAATATTGAACTCTCGTTCAATGTTAGATATGACATCCTTTACGCACCGCAATTCCGACGAGGTAAAGGCAAAGAATGTGTTCTCTAGTTCGTAAAATCGTAAGGTCACATATTGCTAAATTCACCCGGAGAATTTTGTAATGGCCTAAGCCATTACCTTGCCCCCCCAAACTAATAATTGACCACCTAAAAACCTACTGTAAGTTGTTTTGTGGGGCTGCGTACATCTCCTTGTGGAACATTAGAGGGGATATAGGAAAAAAAATAATCACACCTGCCTGTAAATATCTTGAATCAAGTACAAGAGCTTTTGCTCTTCCTATTGGTTAGTGTTGGATACTGGGCTGCTTTATTTTTCTTGAAGGGCGATCATACAAAAATAAGCACCACTAGAATGCTGCCAAAACAGTGATGTTACCTACTCAAATTAATCGTCTAGATATTTCTGAATATAGAATATCGTGGATGCGGATTTGGAAAATTTAAAGCTCTTAAATTGACAGCATCTAAGTCTTTATAAAGAACTTGATGAATATTTGAATGGCCTATGATGCACTTTTGCACTGCTTCAAGGCTATTTACGTGTAGAGATGAGACCGCTCTCTTGCTATCAATACCATCGTTTGCTTCCTGAAAAAACATGCGCGTACAGCCATTAGCAGCACACCAAAGCGTCAAGAAAACTGAGACTGGTTATGGCTTTGAGTGATCAACAATTGAAGTTGATATGCTCCGTATTCCATAATTGAACATCTTCGCCTAGCATATGTGCCCACATTTGGGATGACTTCTCGGGATATAGCTATTCCGGGTATTATGCAGGCCCAACGCCTTGTTGCCCCTCATTATTAGGCATCACTGCTTTTACGAAGTCCTCAACTTACTCTCTAAGGTCCTCTACAAGACTTTCAGGTTAGCTGGGATCAGAATACTACAGATTCGTCTGCAAGACGTAGCTGTTTTGATACGGCACTTGATTTTTCAGATCCCGTGGTAAATACTGGGAGAACTATGTCTACAAGAGACAAATATATAGGGCTCGGCCCCCCTAATCCTCTCAAAAGTCATGGAAGCTCGCCAAATCGCACCACAAGTCCTCTATTGGCCCTACCCCATGAAATTCTTGGCGAAATCACGGACCTGATTGCGGACGACAAAACTACGATATCTGCTTTCGCTCTTGTAAACAGCGACTGTCGACACCTAGCCCGCTCTCGTCAGTTTGCCGATGTCCTTATTGATTACAGGAGACATACGCCTCAACTTTTGAACCAGCTCTCGAATGAAGTCGAAGTTAGAGCGAATGCCACCAGCAACGTTGCCCGCCCTCCTTTCATTGGGTCTTACATTCGTAGAATCGCAGTCAACTCCAACCTTTACCGCCTCGAAGACTCACGTAACGATCTCTTGCAGTTCGCATGGGGAAAAATGACTACCCTGACCCCAGAGCAGCTTGCTGAGGAGCGCCAGAAAGTAAATCATCAGTATCTTACTGTATTTCGCAATCCTCTCCTAATTGCCTTGACACGAGCAATGCCCAATCTCGAGGCTCTTTCGTGGTTCGACTTGATCTGCCTTGATGAGAACTTCCTTCAAACTGTTGCAAGCCTACCGATACAGCATCTCAAGCTAGACGCTCGGGTTGTGGCACCATATCGCTTAGAAACTCTACTGATGCCACCTGCCATACCATTACGGTCACTTGATCTGGATATTGCTATTTGTAGAGAAAGATGCCATGAAGGAGGGATAACATATTACCCCAACGTTAGGAAGAAAACAAGCCTATCGCCCTTTATAACGGCCTTTCTAAAAATCTGCAGCGGGACACTAGAATCTCTGACCCTTAAGCACAGCCAGCGTGGACAATCATATTTCTCCCTTGAGAATGTGACCTTTGACCGTCTTCAATATATTAGCATGCGCGATACTTCAACTTATCCTGACCCCGGAGCTTGGTCTGTTCTATTGACTCCGCGCCTGAAACACCTCGAATTGCCCATAAGAGGCTTAGATAGCTTCGAACAGTGCATATCTACCTGCCAACCCCTTCCTAACCTTGAAACACTAGTCGTCCCCGATCTCTATAGTGTAGACACCAAAATGGCGAGGTCTATTGTCGGTTTTATATCATTGCATCATCGCATCCGCAAACTATCGATTAAGTATGGAAGGCCACTGGTCATGGACACTCAACTTCTTCCGCTTCTGTCTAATGGGGAATGGTTAAATCTCACATCCCTTTCATTATCATGGCGGGGTCCGGGAATGGAAGAAACAGGCCCACGCATCGCCTACATTGCCCCAGAAGCTTTAGATGCTATCAACAATATCAAATCATTGGAACAGCTATGTCTCGGTGCTGGTGAATTTTCT
Source organism: Trichoderma brevicompactum (assembly GCA_003012085.1). NCBI lineage: Eukaryota > Fungi > Ascomycota > Sordariomycetes > Hypocreales > Hypocreaceae > Trichoderma > Trichoderma brevicompactum. Next base: position 38,078 of record PXNZ01000045.1, read on the forward strand.
GGCTGGCGCCATCAGTGGCTGATTGACCACGACGAGATACGGTCAAGGCTCCAAGGCTTAGAAAAGCTGAAAAAGCTAGCATTCTTAAGAGATACCTACAACAATCTGGATGATCTAGATGAAGAGACTAGCCGACATGTGGAAAGATACTACAAAGATCGAATGGTAACACCTGCAGTCCGCCAAGATGCCTTTATGATGCCACACTTGGACAATGATGAGGGCAATCATGATGACTCTGAGTCAATTGGGGGTGGTGATGGCGATATTGTTCCTAATAGCATTATTTGGGAACGTGCACATCGCAATCGTATGCTCCGGGAAGCGGAACGATATGCAGCCGTTTTCCCTCGTCTGCACTGGATCTACTGTGGTCAGCTACCTATATCAATTCGAATGAAACAGGAGTCAGGAAGCACAGCTTACGTTATCACGCCACTGAGTAAAGCAAGAGATACCTCCTGGCTAGACTTTTCGCGAACATTTGAGATGGAAAAAGAATATTGGTATAAACCTTTTTAAACAGGGCAACTATATTCTTCATCACTCTTTTTACGAGCAGATCATATGTTCCCTTTTAGCAATAACTTTTACTCTGCAATTGACAAAACATGTGAAATGAAACGAGGAAGGGAGATCCGGCAGTGATTTTTGAGCACAACAGTCTTTCAAAGGCGTTATTGTATGATTATCTTTATCTTATGTACATGGGTGGTTAATCATTCATCAATAAGGCAAAATGAAGAGCTCACATTGGCCATTGCCGGCGCGGAATCTTGTTATATATCCTCGAATTGCACGTAAAACTCTTAGGATGACGTTGAAATATGAACTTTTTTTTTAGAGCAAAGTGAACCATGGCGTCCCAAGGTGCAGCCTAAGGTCAATGTGATATTGTTCCGGCCTTCTCTGTTCTCTTCAAGCGCAACGCTGACATTTCTGGTTCCATTCCTCCAGAAATAATCAGTGGTGGTCGACTCAAATCATGTGGAAGCCCTGGGAATTGAAAATTTTGGGCAGCGTTGATATGCACGATTTGATTCCATGCGTTTAGAAGGCTCCTAGGAGACTGAAGGCAATCTAATAAGTTTCACTACTACCGTTATTCTAGTCTGCGCCGGGATGCCTTTTGTCCTTGATGGCTGCCTTGCCTTGAACTATAACTGAATAATCTAGATATCTGAAAATCTTGCGCCCATGGATGTGACAAGATGTCATAAGACAGGTGCATGCGCGAAAGTTGGTGAGGTAGAAATAATGGCAGAGACTTTAACCGCTATGTGCACTTCGATTACCCGGTCGGCTATTCATCAGCCAGTTGGAGTGGGCGTATTTCGTGTTCTCAACTTCAAATCAAATAGGTTACTCGGATCTCAAGCTGAAAAAATATGTATAAGCTTACTTGGGAGACGATGGATTCGACGGTATTCAGAAGGCAATTACTATGTTGGATCACCTGGTTGCTGCCTTCTTTAGGATAAATAGGCATCCAAGTTCGATCCTTCTGAGGCGGCCGAAACCCGGCCCGCATTAGTCATCCATTCAGGAACACCAAGTGCTTAACATGCGCCTTATTACCCGTACAAATAGTAAGCTTGAGAATTGAATACATGTTGATATCATCGCATTTGACTGACATTATCTCGCGCAACCTTGCTCCCCTTGTGGACTCACAAATTATTGCTGTCCAGTCACGCTGTTTGCCGCGATTAGAAAATGCGCACAACCCTTCGAAGGTCCTGTAACGCGTGTGCAAAGGCGAAGCTTGGCTGCGATCTCCGAGTCCCCCAGTGCTCTCGATGCGTCAAGAGAAACTCCAAATGCGTCTATACAAACAAGCCCCTGAACTCACCCCTGGATACAAACGCCTCATCTGTAGAGACTGCAGAGTATAGTTCCCCAATTTCAAAGAGCAATGGAGAGTTGTTTTCTGCGCTCTCACAAGATGGAGATATAATGTTTCGATTTTCGGAAAACCCGGCATGGCTGTTAAACCCAGCAACCGCGTCTTTCGACCCTTTCGATTCGTACCCATCGACAAGGCTTCCTCGGCTACATGTTCAACGTCTCATACACCGGTGTAAGTTTCATTCACGCTGTATCAACATATATACACAATTTACAAGCTCATCTGCCCAGTTCTATCCAGCATCGCGTTTCAGTACTATCCTTTGGATCTTAGTATGGAGTCAAACCCGTTCATTGTTTCTTGGTGGCCCCTTGCGCTTGCAGATCAAGCATTATTTCATGTTTCGTTACAGACTGCGTCGCTTTACGAGGAATTGCAGGCGCAGAAAGGATTTCCGATTTCTGACCTTCTTATGGTTGATTCCATTGCTTTGGTAAGACGAAGAATTGAAGATTCAGCATTAGCCTTTCAAGACGAGACTCTGGACTCTGTAGTGACTCTAGCTGCGATCGAAGTAAGTCTCATCTCATTCCCTAGCTGACGGACAAGTTGTGCCCACTGACGCCACAAATGGATAGCATGGCAAGGGAAATATTGGAGCTAGTAAAATGCACATTGATGGAGTCAAACGAATGATTGATATCAGAGGTGGAATTGACAAAGTAAAGCGTCGAAGCCCGCTTACAGCGAGAATGGTTTCATGGTGAGTGCGTATAAACGAATATTAAGAATGACTGCTGAGTAGGTTATTCAGGGTATCGATGCTCGTCATGGAAGCACCTCAATTCCCAACGAAAGACGATTTTGAGCGTGGAGATGGAATTGGCTCAATACCGCAGTGGCAGCTAGCTTCGACAGATGCAGAGACCCAAGACGGGACTTTCCATGATCTGAACATGAAGCCGGATATAAGAAACATCTTATTTCGTCTCAGGAACATATTTCGTCACCCGTGGCATGTCAACATGACAAATACGCAGCTGCATGACCTAACATGTTTTGTTGTACACAGGTTGCTTCTGCTGCCTCCATTCGTCGATGCCAATCCAATGCATTCAACCACTTCTGAAAGCCTCCGATACGCGACTGCGCTTTATATGTTAATAATACACGGTACTACATATTATTCCCACGCTGGACTAGCGAACGCCATTATTCTTCAGCTCAAATATCATTTGGTGGCGTTGGCGACAACTGATTACATCTACGATCCACAGGGGATCTGGGCTCTTTCCGTTGGTATGGTGGCCACCATCGGCACGGATGACCATCAGTGGTTCCTGGATCGGGCTTATGCGGCTGCAGTAGCTCTCAGCTTGGCCAGATGGGAGGACGTGCTCACTCATCTGCAAAGCATACTTTGGGTAAGCCTGCCGCAAGAAGAACTTTTCCACCAAGAATGGGAGGAAGTATTCAAGGTCATTGCGAAATGAGGCTAGAATGTCGCATGTTTGATTGCAATCATCCAATAAAAGGATGGGCTCTTTCGATGCCTATGATGACATGACAATCCAATCGAAGCTCTCGTTGAGCTAGGGTTACATATCCGAAAGTCCGTCATGCCTCGCCCCACTGGTACGATCCAGGATTCGGAGTCTAAAACTAATTAGGACTAGACTCCGAATGTTTTAATTCACAGCGTTAATTCCGGAGCCATTAGCTTCATGCTCTGGCATCTAATACAATGTGGTGTCCTTGTCTATCCTCGGGGTTTAGCACATAATAGGTAATCAGACGCTGAAAAATAGGGTCAAATCGAAAGATTCCGAGAATACGAGTACGAAGAGAGTCGAATAGTCTGGATGTGATTCTCACCGACCATCCATCTGAATGTCGCACCTCTCGCCACTTTTCCACGGCTTGGGTCTATTGCTATGGGCCAATTGCCCAGTATGATTATATGTCAATGCACGAGGCATCCGCCACCAATCTACATTTAAAACCATCTCCTGCCCTTGAAGTCTATTGCTGTTCATACTTACTTATGCCCACTGCCTAAACAACATAGGCTCTGGTAGCAAGTTCCTACAACATCATGGCTACAATCGTTGAAGGCAGCATGCCACTTTCCGTCGAGAGCATGACCAATACTACACAACAACATGGTGTCTTAGAGCAGGCGGGTAGTCTCTTATCGATGTATAGGTTAGGTTCCAGCTGGCAAATCGCGGTCACGGCTTTCCTCATGTTAATCGCATATGATCAATGTACGTGACTAGAATTTTCTTGGTGCAGTAATGGAATGCTGATGCAACGACAGTTCTATATATCAAACAGAAAGGCTCTATAGCTGGGCCTATGTTCAAGATTCCGCTTATGGGGCCATTTTTACAAGCCATCTATCCAAAATTCGATGCATATCTTGCTCAATGGGCTAGGGGCCCCCTTAGCTGTATATCTGTATTCCACAAGTATAACATACCTCTTGCCCGCTGGAGATACCTTTATTACAAAATACCGGTACTGAGCCCAAGTTCTTCATAGGTTTGTTGTGTTGGCCTCGGACCGTGATCTCGCACACAAAGTCTTTAAATCCCCAACATACACTAGACCGTGCTTGGTTCCAATGGCGATAGAAATAATGCGTCCAACCGCATGGGTGTTTCTTAATGGAAAAGCGCATGCAGAATTTCGCCGAGGGTTGACTGGCCTATTCACGAATAAAGCTCTGAGCACATACTTGCCAGTACAGGAAAAGGTCTATTCGGATTATTTCAACAGATTTGTTGAGGTTAGCAAAGCGAACGGAGGAAAGCCTACACGATTCATGGGGTTGTTCAGAGAGATCAATTGTGCATTATCCTGTCGAACATTCTTTGGGGACTACATCTCCCAAGAGGCAGTGAAGAGAATTGCGGACGATTTCTATCTCATTACCTCTGCTCTCGATCTTGTCAATGTCCCGCTCTCCATCTACATTCCATTCACAAAGTGCTGGCGAGGAAAGCGCACGGCAGATACTGTTTTGGCGGAATTCACAAAGTGTGCTGCTGCATGCAAAGCCAACATGGCCTTGGGTGCTCAACCAACATGCATCGTTGACCAATGGGTTCTACACATGTTCGAGTCCAAGAAATACAATGATGGCATTGCCGCGGGGATCGTGGGAGCCGAGAAGCCGACAAATCTTATTCGCGAGTTCTCAGATGAGGAGATTGCTCAGACATTATTTACGTTCCTCTTTGCATCTCAAGATGCATCTAGCAGCGCTACGACATGGCTTTTCCAGATTTTGGCTCAGAGGCCGGATGTTTTAGATCGTCTACGAGAGGAGAATCTCGCAGTTCGTGGCGGCGATCGATTCCAGCCCTTCGATCTTGGTATGTTTGAGTCGCTGCCTTATACGAATGCTGTGATAAAAGAGCTTCTCCGTTATCGCCCGCCGGTGATCTTTGTCCCCTACCTTGCAACGAAGTCGTTCCCGGTTACTCCAGATTATACCGTGCCTAAGAACGCCATGATTATCCCCTCCTGTTACCCAGCCCTCCATGACCCTGTGGTTTACCCAAACCCTGAAGTTTTTGATCCAGAGCGGTGGATCACAGGTGATGCCGAGTCGAAGACCAAAAATTGGCTAGTTTTCGGTGCTGGTGCGCATGACTGTCTTGCACGAAAGTATGTGCCACTTACCATGGCGGCGATGATCGGCAAAGCGGCGCTGGAACTAGATTGGGTGCACCATGCGACAAGTCGCTCGGAAGAGATCAGGGTCTTTGCCACTCTATTTCCTATGGTACGTTGAACATTTGCAGTTGTTCAATTCACAAGCATGAGCCTTCTATGGACCATATGAGCTAACTCTCTATATAGGATGAATGTCCACTTGTCTTTTCAAAGCGGGATTAAGTTTATAGATTTGGAAGTCGTTGGCACCATGAAGCCTAAATGCGTTATTGGGTTACGCTTACACTGGGAAGTGATCTTTAACTGCATGGGGAGAGAGAGACAGTCCTCCCCAACCTCGCCATCTATGATGGGACGATTGACACGAGCCTTAATAAGAATTGCATTAAGAATGGTATAAAGGATTGAAGATTTTGTAAAAGTAAAATGCAATTAATAGTATTAAGATAGCATGGAATAGGCTAGGTTAGTGAGCCAGCTGGAGATTCACACACACATATATAGTATATCTTTATTTATATACTGCTCGATACTCCAATTGCAAACCAAAAATCTTAGAGCGCCTGCATACATATTTACAACGTGAAAGTATCCAGATACCATCGTCCAATATAGAAATAGGCTGTTTAATAACAGTTTGATAACTATAAGTGTCAGGGGTGTATGCCGGTATATTCGTGATATTGATGAATAAAATTAGATTTCGGTTATTAAAAAGAAAGAAAGCTAATACAAAAGTAATATCCATGACAAACAAGCACACAAGAAGGACTTGAATGAATAAACTTAAATCATGTAGACTTGTAATACTCTTGTTCTAGTTTCTTGGAAAATTGCTTCTGGCTTAGTACTAGTCGGTCCTGTTATTTTGATACCTGTTAGTCTCAAAGCAAGATCAACTATCAATATCCTAATGAAACACTTACAACAACGCTTTGAGGCAGCAACCACAAAGCAAAGCGTGCCAAGCCGGCGCCGCCACCAACCCAATATTTTCCAGTTGTTCCCTTCTCAACCTGCTGTAAAACATCTTGGGCAAACAGCTCTGGTTTCATACCATATGGATTCTGCTCCGGGTTATCTTCAATAATCTCCTTGATACTCTTGTAATATGAGTTTTCAGGAAATGTAAGCGTTTGTAGGTTGACAAAGAAGTTTGTGGCAATGCCGCCTGTAACCAGCGTGATGACACGAACTCCAAGAGGAGCCATCTCAAGACGCCAAACCTCTCCTGCCTGAATCAGGGCTGCCTTTGTCGCGTTATAGATGCCTAATAGTATGTGGCTCAGCCCAAAACCCGAAGCACAATCGTGGGATGGGAGAACATACTTGAAAAAGGAAATGGGATAACACCGCCCACTGAGGAATTGTTAACCACGCAGCCCCTGGCCGCAACAAGCAACGGGCTAAAAGCTTGCATCATTGCAAGAACACCGAAGAAGTTGAGATCGAATAACTTCTTCGCTTCATCTATGGATGTGTCTAGGCCCGGCATATTTAGCCCGAGGCCGGCGTTGTTAATAAGGACATCAAGTCTTTCTGTCTGTTTTCTGACTTCTTCCACAGCTGATGCTATGGATTCCATAGATGTCACATCGAGTGCAAGCACAGTGACGTTAGACGCCTCATGTAGGCTTTGCGGTATCTTGGAGGGCGTGCGGGCTGTTGCAAAAACATGATAACCTTTGTTCTTAAAGGTTTCGGCAAAAGCAGCACCAACTCCACCAGCTGAACAGCCTGTAACGAGGCATGTCTTGATCGAGATAGCCATGGTCATATAGTTTTCCGTTGCCCCTTCAAAAAAATTTAGGTCGGAAATCAACTACTAAGAAGAGAAAGTTAATTCCACGAGTAATCATAATAGATTCACTGTTTTATATCTGGTCTTCATCCATGAATGCTTTCATGCTTTTGTACTTCGGTTCGCCTGTTCCTGCAGCGACACCCTGTCAGCGCAAGCCCCGCCGCCACTTCTTGCTCCGTACACCAAACATGAGCGTTATGGCGAATCCTATAGCGCTATATGATTGGCTGCAATCTCCGGTAGGGACATCTCATTGGTTCTCAACTCCGGATATCCACTAGAAGTCTTGGGCTCAGATAAATGGTGATCAGTTAAGCAGTCTCAACATTTTTCTCCTTTATGCTCTGTATTTTTTTTTCCTTCTTATTTTCCAATGTCTGATTCGTCAGGTACACCGAAATTCCGAATGCCCGCCAGCAGAGCAAAGTCCTGCAACCAGTGCCGCGCGGCCAAAACACGATGTTCCTTGTCCTCTCCGTGTTCGCGTTGTGCGAAGCGATGCCTCGAGTGTCACTACTTCCCCACCCGTAATAATGGCTCTAATTTCCAACGATGGCGGAAGGACTTCCGGCCGATTTTACCACTTACAGATGCTCTGTCGGGCGTAGAAAGGATAACAAACAATGGTGGCCTGCATACAGACTACTCAAGTTTTATAACCGAGACCTCAGATGCTATTCTACCAGTTGTGTCAGCAACAGCAGCGCAAACCTCTTATTCTAGCTCGGACACAACCCCAGAGGAGAATTCAACCACTGATATGGTCACATGGGTTGATATAAACACTGAGATATTGGATTTGGCCACCTATCAGAGCGATACGCCGTCACTTTTTGATATACCTGTGACCTCCACTTTGCCTCATGTGATATATCCAGGGCTGAGAAGCCTGGGGGCATCTGGAAATGGCTCGGTATATCCGCGCCTTGTCGATTCATCACCGACCCTGAGTCCGCTCAATCTTAATTATCCCATGGCAAGCTTTGGGCTCGGCGTCAATGTCTCCCCTATACTATCTTGCATTGACTTCGGAAGTTCAGAACCACTAACACCAGCGGTGAATTCAGCCAGGACTGTAGGCAAATCTTATCTTGCAGCTCGTGAGAGGTCGTTTAAGCAAGGATCTCTGACAGGGAAAATGATAATGAGCCAGCTGATTGACTACACCCGTCGAATTGCGGATGGCAAACACTTACCGCCCTTCATACACCCACCATGTTTTCTTAGCCAGAATGACGAATGTCCTCCAGATACACCTCACACCTGCTTACCCAAACCACTAGCAATTTGTAAAAACCTAACGCAGTTGTTTTATTCTTGCACCCCAGGAAGCAGCGGTTTCGTATGGGAGCAGATATATACCCACTTACGCCAGATGCATGCGGAGGTAAGCCTGAGAACTATCCTATCTATAATACAGAAGAAAAAGAGAAGAAAAGGCTTACCATTCCTATCACCAGTACAAAACCTACGATAAGCAAAGCTTGCTACAAGCCTTGCAGGCGGCTATCATCTATGGTCTCTTGTGTTCACAGTGCACAGAGTTTGTAGCAGGCGAAGACAAAGCCTGGCTAATTTCAACAGCAGAAGTAGGTTACTAATCCAAAGTATGATACGCCGCATAATGTGATTGCTAACTCTGCGCTACATCCATAGGTATTTTCTAGGAGATTATTCGACATTAGCTCAGACTGTCTGGACATAGACTATGTCTGCTCATCACGCAGTAAATGGATCTTCGCTGAAAGCACAAGAAGGTATAACATATGAGCCCCAGACCTTGACTTGGTTTAATTGTTCAAATATCGTCTTGATGACACCACTTTGCTAACTGCCCAATTTCTTAGAGTTGGATGCATTTTATATCTGATTGATCTACTATTCCATATAAATGGTCAAACACCATCGACAGGAAGATGCCCGGAGTTTGTCAATTTGTCTTTGCCTTGTACCCGAGAACTTTGGCGGCCCATATCTGATAGAGATTGGAGGAAGCTATATAATGAAGAGACGAGCTCGAAGAAGATGAAAGGAAGCCAGGATTTAACTGTGGGCAACTTATTTTACATGCGACAGTCATTACTAAGCGGTGAGGATTTGAGCGATACTGACCAGGCTGATCTTGCGAAAGAGTTGTCTAATTGGGTTGAGAGAGTGGACGACTTGTCAATGCTCCTATGGCTTGCCCTCACACTGGAGGGCGACGGACAGGCCCAGATGATCCAGGGGACTTTGGATATGGCATAATGGGTAATTTCTATAATATAGATGGCGAATTAATGAAAAGAGAACTGCAGACCATCTGATCTTTCTCGATAGGTATCTTGAATGCTTGCATCCATATTGTGCGTATGCAGAGGTGGGCTTGTCTGTTTTCGAAATAACGTGAAAATTAAAGTGGCGTACCATATTACCTTATTAGCTTATACAGCAAGTTTAACCCACTGTTTCTTTATTGATTTATGGGGATAATACGGAATAACCTGTGATATTACCGTTGTCAACAGCCAAAATTTTATACATCCAGAAGATTTTCATGCAATTGCACAGCCCATAGCGCCCATACGGTCTTCCAAGTCCCGTATTGCCAAGGAATGTGGCAGTCAATTTTTAGAGAAAAAAAAAAACATTCTCTAGTAGCTGTAGCCGTAACGACAATTCTGCATGTCTCAACATTATTGTTTGGTAGGATCGTTAGCCGAGGTTTTGTGGTTCTAGTTTCTGGTGCTAGCGGTATAACTGTCTGCTTCCCCTATGAAGAGTTCTTAAGCTAAATTCTCCGTACCTTAGTAGCCTATATCCATACCGTTCAACTTAATATCAGATCATCATATAGATCCAAATTGGGGTTTAATACTAATTGTTTTATCTACTTGATACCTTGTTCTAAGATGTATTCATTGCATTTCTTCTTCTCAGGCCCTTGCTGTTTTGGGGAGGGGCTCACTCTATGAGCACTACCCTCCACCGTCGGGTTTTATAAACTCTTCCGGCATGGCACCTTTCGCTGCGCGCATGTTAATTTAATTCCATCACCACTTTGGAGTCTGCCGAGGCATTGATATTGTTTATTATCAAATAAAATGACTAAAGTATTATCTTCGCCATTCACACAACTCTGTCGCTATTTATCAACAAAGCCGCCATCATATAAACAACACTCCGGCTGTTTACGGCATTGTGATTGTGAGAGTAGTACTCTCGCCTTCAACCTCGGCGGCCTTTCTCCACACCGACTCCGAACTCTCCTCACGGGCAATCTGTAAACTGCGCCTTTGGCTCGGGTGAGCGGAGCGAACGTTAATTTATATATGTTTGTAGAAACAAAAAAGGAGCCGCACTCATAGATATTCATCAAACGCATCAGCCTTTGCATATACGTGCACTTTGTCTGCAGTCAATCTCAAAGTGGAATAACACCAAGTCCTACAACCCCTCAAAATGGCATCCACTGAAGCCGAGTCGTCTGTGCAGATTACCAAATCTGCTGAAGGCATTACAACCATCATCATTAATAGACACCATCGCAGAAACGCAGTTGACGGGCCTACTGCGCGAAAACTGACAGAAGCCTTCCTTGAATTCGAAGACGACCCCAGCCAAAAAGTCTGCGTCTTCCACGGCGCTCATGGCTCCTTTTGCGCGGGTTTTGATTTACACGAGGTCGCCAAGTGGAACGGCCCAGGAGACATGGAGTATATGGGCCCGATCGTTGATCCCGTTCACACCGTAACGGGTGGTCGCCAGATCGGCCCTATCGGGCCCTCAAGGCTTCAGATCAATAAGCCCGTCATCTGCGCCGTTGCGGGATATGCCGTTGCGGGAGGAATGGAGCTATCTCTGATCGGCGACATGCGGGTCGTCGAAGAAGATGCCGTTTTCGGCGTCTTTTGTCGGCGCTTTGGTGTTCCGCTCATCGACGGCGGTACGGTCCGGCTTCAAGCTATCATTGGACTTGGTCGCGCTTTGGACCTGATCCTCACCGGCAGACCGGTTGGAGCGCAGGAGGCTCTTCAGATGGGTCTTGCGAACCGCGTTGTTCCCAAAGGACAATCATTTGAAGAAGCTACGAAGATCGCTAAGCAGTTACTTGGATTCCCTCAGGCGTGTATGAATGTGGATAGGTCAAACTGCTATTACTCTGCTTACAATGCGACATCTTTTGAAGATGCACTGAGTCACGAGTTTGTTAATGGGACTAAAGTGATTAGCACAGAGAGTATCAAGGGTGCTGCCCAATTTAGTGCCGGAGCTGGACGACATGGTGTTTTCAAAAGCGCAGATAATTCGAATCTTTAGATGAGTAATTTATAGTATATGTGTATTTCTTCTGACAATAGAGAGGTGTGTCTCTCATAAGATCTTACTAAAACCAGATAGAAAGTCTCCATTTAGTTCTATATTTGTTATACTAACAGCAGATAGTAGAGGGCGCCTCTAAATAAAGGCTCTGGAAAATATCACACAAAAATTGCACGAATAACGCATGGATTTCATCAACAACTTTCGTATCGAACTGAAAACTCGTATCGCCAAGTTATTCTTTCATTGAGAATAACTTGAATGTGGGTTCAGGCGAGAAAGCATTATTTTTTGTCTGCCTAGCCCAAAATGGCTGTTAAGCCTCATGTATATTCCCGTCAGTCTCCTAACTATATTTGGTTATAGTGTACCCCGTATATACATGCAGGCGCGCCCTGTGGAGGATTATAGCGCTGATGTCATTGTCGTATAAAGACAACCATGTCTTGTGAATGGCTTCGTGCTTTGTCTATAATTGCAATCAATACGAAGAGATTATCGCAACACTAATCTACGAGGAAACGTTACAGAGACATCAAGTTACCTAAACCACCATCTAAATTTATCATGTCCATGCTCGCAAGCGACCCTGGTGAGAAGTCACTGGCCAAGCTCTTGGCAACTCTCACCACTACCCTGCATGAGACTATTTTTGTCTTCGCGACTCTCACCGATCCCTCGGCTCTCCCTCCCCTGGAAGAAACTCAGTTATTATTCAAGGAAAAAGAGGGCATATCAGTTATCATTAGCAAGGAATACGCGACGGCGCACAAGATTGACTTTTTCTTCCCTTGCAAGATGATCACGCTCAACGTGACGTCAAGCCTGGAGGCCGTCGGCTTTATGGCAGTGGTAGCGACGAAGTTGGCAGAACACAACATGGGTGTTAACCCAGTTAGTGGCTTTTATCACGACCATTTGTTCATACCTTTGGGCAGAGAGGAGGAAGCAGTTGAAATTTTGCGGCATCTAGCAGAGGACTATAAACAAAAAACACTGGCAGACGAGTAGCTATTGAGTTCAATTATTTTTAGTGATAGTATTCTATGTATATTTTTCGCGGGATTCTTATGTATTTAAATCGCTATGCAATACATGACGTTTTATAAATTGTAGATGGAACAGTTTCTCATAATCTTCAAATAGACGTGTTATCAACACCCATTGCCTGGTACTCTTCGGCTGTGTATCATGAATCTGTATCAAAGCTCTAAAAGGATGATTGTAGAGTGCCATTAGCTGTGCACTTAGAACAGACCCGATGGATATTATTCTTAATATTTGAGGGTAAGTATATGGTAAATGAAAATATGTCAGAGAACAAGTCATTTCTCCCGTGATTTCTCCATTACTCCTTAAATCGAGAAGCACACTGCAGCTCCCTCTCTGAGTTACAACTTGCTGCAGTCTAAGAAGCCACGGCAAAGAGTGCGCTACCCTCGTCAGACCCCTCGGCAAACGGAGTTGTGTATTGCTCCGTCTGCTGGTAGCCGCTCGCAGCCGTGGTGATGTAGAGCTCCACCTTTTTGTTGGCCGTGCCGGCCCGCCGCAGGAAGTACAGATCGCCGTTGAGGCCGATGTCAAGCCCATGGTGTTGGTCGAGCGTGAATGGGGTGACGAAGTTGGCGTTTGAGCTGGGCGCGAAGTCCGTGCTGCCCTTTGCCGTGAAGATCTCGATGCGGCCGCTGGCAGTGCCGGCACCGCGCACAATGTAGAGATCGCCGCCGCGGATGAAGATGTCGGCGCCGCCGTACGACCAATAATCGTGGCAGTCATAGCCGGTTACATACTTGGTGGGATTCTGGAAGCCCTTCTCGTGCTCTGCCCAGTAGATCTCAATGGGCGTCGAGGGCCCCGTGCAGTCCGTCTTCTTGATGAAGTACAGATCGCCGTTGTCTATGCAGAAGTCGCCGTGGTGTGCGTCATCGAGACTGAATGGCGTGGCGAGTTGCAGGTCGAACTGGCCGTAGCCGGCCGACGCTTGCATACGCTTGAGCTCGACGCGGCCCGAGGGAGTGTCGTAGTGTTGGAGGAAGTAGACGTCGCCGCTCTCAACGCGCCAACGGCCCTTGAAGTATAGATCGCCGGGCACGGGGGAGCGGGTACGTGTGCTGACGGCGTTGTATCTCTGCGCCGCGTCGGCCTTGATGATCTCGATATTGCTGCCTCTCCCGTCTGAGTGGAATATGTATAACGAGTGGTGGCGCATAGTGGGAAAGTTGATCTTTTCCTTGGAGAGCAGGTTCCACTCAGCCTCAAGCTGCTGCAGGTTGATACCCACCATGAAGCTGCGCGTACCGAGGTGCTCCGGCCAAATGACGACGTAGCACTCAAAGACGGGCTGCTCGACCGGCGTGGCTCCCGTCCATCCCTTCCAGTACTCCTGTGATAGTTCCGACACTCCTCCCCACGTCACTATCTTGACGTTGGGCAGATATCCTCCAGCCATAACGGCGTGGCCACCGGCGCCAGGTGTTTTGGTTGCCGGGATGGTCCAGGCGCACTTCTGGCGGTGCTCGTCGTCGTTCTGCGGGCGAAAGATGCGTATGCCTAGCCACAGGGACCCGAAGATTGCGAGGGCGGCGTGAACCTCGTTAAGATTGGCTGGGTTGACGCGGGCAAAGGCCAGCGCCTTGACGCCATCAGGCCCGCCCTTACTGTGACGAGGTCCTGCAACGACTGGTAGATGCGCATACCGTGGTCCTCGCCGTGCGTCACGGGTACGTTAGGGTCGAAGTTGTGATTCTGCGTCTTGTAGAACGTCTCAACCTGCTCCAAGGTCGGGTACACCTCCTTGTGGCCAAGTTTGGCCGTCACCAGCCGTCGTGTGTTGGCCCAGGCCACGGCGTTGCAGTCACCGAATTTATCGTTGCCAAGCATGTTCCATTTGCTAAAAGGGCTCAGGTAGTCGACAGTGGGAGGGATGCTAATGGGCTTGGGGGCTGCGGCCGCTGCTGTATCAAAGAGCAGATTCTCTGCTGCCAGAGTTCGTCTCTTGGAGAACTCGACTGCTGGAGGAAGCTCATCTGGGATGATGCACCCAAGCTTGAGGTCTTCAACGATGCCCTAATTTGGGGAGTACATGTTAGCTGCCATGAATACGTTGAATGGTTCAGCTAGACTTACAGGCATTGTAGTAACAGTAAGTTCGTGAGTGATTCCTTGGGGGTGTTTGGCACTGCGACTTCTAGTTCGTAACTGACTCTGCTACTGATACCTGTCGGGGGCTCGTCAGGTCTTTTATACGCGGAAATACGTAAAAGCCCATGATATACAGTTGGTACGCCTACTGCGTGGTGCAAAGCCGTTAGAGAGATAAGGCACCGTGCCTCAACTGCCTCCGAGATACAGCCAGCCACGACAGAGATGCTAAGCGGTCTCGCCCGATATCGACGGGAGCTACTGGCGTCTATCCGTAACATGGTTCAATACTTGCTTGGTAGAAGAGTCTAGGAGGTTGTCACATCTGAGCTGAGCGTCTAGAGCAAGAGGCCTCCTTGCGGAGTACACATGTTGATACAGCTAACAGATGTGACAAGGGTTTCTACTTCCCAATTCAACTATTGATGTAGTGGTTCATGATTCAGCTGTTGATGTAATGGAAGGCCAGCCGTTTTGGTATAGTGATCAAGGATCAAAAGAGCTTCTATGTGAGTATTGGACGATTCTCTTCTCCGAGCGAGATATACTCACCACATGCTGTCTGGTATGTTGGCTCAAACGGCTTTGTGCGTGCCGAGAGCGGCAAGGCCCGCTCGGTAGCGCGATATCTTCAGCCAGCCTCAGATCTCAATATATATCCACCAGCTTTACTACGTATATCCACTTTGTGGTGCGCCAACCTGCGGGGATGCAAGACGCTCCGGACGAAGTCAGGCGCTGCAGTCCAAGTCAAGGGGAGGGCCCAGTCGCCCGACTTTAAGCTGTACGGACGTCTCGCTACTCGCCTTGCGTCTCTGATTCAGGTTTTCTCCGCGCGGTATGCTTGTCTTTGAGAGTAGCTATATGCTAGTGCTGGTGGTTCTGTTGAAGCTGGAATAGTCCGACAGGGAAATAGCTGTTCATGTATTGCCTCTTCTAGGCGTAGATTATGTAGTTGTAGGCATGGAGACGTTTATAGCGGTAAACACATGGAACAACAAAACAGCACACTGAGTTAAAGTATACCCAGGCTTCCAGCGTAACAAGGCTCGTTTCTAAAAGAACTAGATTCCCCTTTCCATCCAAGAGACGACAAGGGAGTTGCTAAGAGTGCTAAAAGATTACCGCGACATTTACTAACAGCCACCAAAAGACCAAATGGATTCTCTATTTACCTTTAGTTAGAGATGCAGCTTTCGGATAAGCATAGGTAATGTCCAGCATTTTCTCTCCCGTTCAGCAACGCTGCCAACATCTACTGCCCCCAAGTGCATCATAATACGGCAGCGCACAAAGCCTCACATCATCATAAATACCTTCAACCTTCCGTCGACTCATACGAGTCTTGTGCCACTACCACCACCATCACCTCTCTACATGTATCAAACTTCAGGTCTCGACCATCAGCATCCTCACAACATTGTATCTCTATAAACATGAACACAGCAAACATAACACTGCTTCCAGCGGTCGCCCCACCACTCGTTGTTCCACTAAATCGTATCGCCACCCCAACTCATCTGCTGTACAGATCATTCATCATTCCATCTCGCCATCTATCCAGTCATCTTACTTCCACTTCCCTTCATCCCGACCCAGCAGACGACATATTCGATACTCAGCTTTATGGATCGGCTCTTTAACGAGACTCTGTCCCATCCAGCGCACCTCAACCACCACAGACCACCCATTGTTGGAACAGCGATCGCACCCATCTCGAGTATGCAACCATCGATGCCTCAAGTCGTGGTCTCAAAGTCTGGATCTACCGCAAGCTCCTACCTGACTGCCTCGCCGCCCGCGACGGTGGCTGCCATATCACTTTTGATGATAACACCGGCAGTGTAAGGAGGTATAAACTCAAGATCGAGAACGATCACCACACAGAAGAGAGAAATGTCGTGGACCACAAAGATATTAATCGTGGCGCTTCCAGAGCAACAGCAATAGTCGATAAACACCATTACAGCAAAAAGCTGCCGGCCATAAATAACTTTTCTTCATTAGGAATTATGCTGCACTCAAGCCTCACAAGTTCAAGCCTTTACATAGAATCACGGATATCGAACAATATGTAAATTCCAAGTACTCTCTCATTCTAGAGATAAAAAAGCTTCGAAAGATATTCTGGCATCTTCAAACTACTGAATAACATTGCAATGGCTTCAAATTCATTGTGCTACGAAAAACTACCAAATTCCAAACTAATCCAAGGCGTTCATTGTAAAGCTAAATCCCAATAAATCCAGTAGTCACTTACGAAGGGTATAAGAGCGCGGCCAGCCGCGTCATGCTAATGCGTCATCATCTATTTCGTAAATCCCTTCTACCTTCTATTCCTCCATGCTCGCCTCGTTTGCAGTCAAGAGCTCGTGCAGCAATCTCCATGCGTTTTCATAAACAGGAACGCTAACAAATGCGCGATTTTGAGATAGGCTATGGAAAAAACGCCTCAAAAATGCTTTATCAGAATGAACATTTCGCGTGTTGGCCGCCTGGCCTAGAATCAGAGCACAGCTGAATGTGATGTGAACAAAGAACCACAACCGCTGGAAAGGGCCATTAAGGTTCAAAAGTTCTATATATGTTTGCAATGCGGATCGGCATCGATTCAAATAATATTCGGTGATATCGTCGTCTTGGGCTTCGTCACCCGTCATCGCGGGCCGGTACAGACAGACCATAACGGAATCAGTGAAAAGTCGGAATATGTAATGCTGGACATAATCATTTTTTGATTGGCATTTGGATAAATCTTGTAGATGAGGCACTGATCTGGTCTCAATGATGTTGACAAGCTTTCTGAAATCAAGAATCGTTTCGTTGGGCAGCCGTTGCCCCGAGAATTTTGCTTGGTTAAGCGAATGCCCAATTTTATTTGCTGTCACAAACAAATGATGGCAGCTGTCGAAAAAAGAGTAAAATCGAGGTGAAGAGGTTGTCGATGGAATCGATTCTAGGACTGTAATTCCGGACGGTCGATCGTAGCAAAGGGAGGCGAGTGTGTCTTGCCAAACCAAGGATCGCCTGCCATTGTTCAATATTAGACAAGAGCCAACATATTTTATTTCATGTGTTAGCTTACCATATAGATGATTTGATGGTTGCCTCTTCTCTCTTCTTTGCATTATTGATGGTATTGGGATCTGGTGTGCAATGAATTCCTAGGGTTTGAGCAAGACGTATGGCTAAGCCTGTTGCGGAACTGCATGTAAGAAAATGACTCGTAGGAGTTGTCAAAAAGGAGAACGCTCGAGATTACTCACCCAGCATCGACCACGAAGCCCCTGCATCACCCTGATTCCTTAAATAGTTTACCAACATTATTAAAGCTTGAACAACTTCGATATTAGGATATGAAGTAAAGTTGCAAAATCGTAAGCACTGAAAAGAGCAGCAAGCTGCATACTTGTATCAGAATCAAATCTTCAGACAACTCAAAATTATTGTTCCGCAACCTACCGAAAACCCATGCTTTCGTAGGGTCTAGCTCTCCCTCTACAGAAGCAAGTTGGGCACCACATGCCAACATGCCGAATAAAAGGCCAAACCACGATATTGTACAATCGGGTAGAGATTGCAAGAATGAATTTTGCGGGATGGTTCTTCTTTTATGAAGAAATTCCAGGAGTGAAGTTTCAAAGTATCGTAGATTAACAATCGAAGGTTCGAGATGGAACAAGGATTCTTGGTATAATCGAAAGTGACTTGTAATTGTTAGCTTTGACTCAATCAAGTAAAAGGGGTCAGAGGTTGAGAGAGTAGTATTTACTTAAAAATAACATCATCTTCGGGCAAGGCACTGTACACCTTTTCTATGCCATCACCAGGCATCCACAGGTTGGTGAAAGGAAACGTCGTGCTTGAATCCTGAAGGCATAGCAGCTCGAATATCATCTTTGGATCCATCGACAGCTTCAACGACGACAGCGGCGGTTCTTTTCCTGCTCGGCCCGACATGGAGAACACGCCTGGGAGAGACTCTGAACCAAGATGCACCTTTGTGTCGTATGGCAAAGTCAAGTCAACAAAGAGCCCCTGAGTCATCACCGAAGCTGCAGTATTCACATGAGCAGCTTCTGGGTGCTGTTGTTCCCGAGCACTCGGACTCTGCTCGGAGGTAGACGACTCCGCCCCAGTGAAGGTATTGGTTGTATAGTCACACAAATCGGGATGCTCCCGACTGATGCATGTCCCGCATGGCTGATTAAGGTCACACTTGACTTTTCGTCGCCGGCATGGATAGCATGCTTTCGCGGTACGGAATCGCCGTCGCCGGAAGAGGAGCAAATCAAAATCCCCCGCGGGTATGTTTTCCGTTACGTCGCCTCCAGGCATTCTGACAGAGAAGCAACGCGTCAACGTATTTCGTCTATAATGCATGAATTAGGGAAAGAAGTAGGGTCGTCTTGGAGACGCCGTGTTGTTATTGCTCTTGATTTTTCCACCTTCTTTTTTTCTTCTCGCGAGATATTGGTGTTTTCTTTACCTCTCTCTTTTCCTTTTTATATCACATCTTCAACTAGCACTTTCGAACAGCGCAAGTCCCCGTATTAAATCGAGCACTTTATAAGTCCATGCTGTCTTGATTATACCCCAAGCGAAGGCATCACCAGCCTCCAATCAATAGGGCTAGGCTCCCCCCGAAAGCTGACAAGGCGTACCGAAAGGTCGCAATACGGGTCTTTTTGTCGCTAAATCGTAATGTTACCGAGACTCCACAGATTAACCGAGTTGATGACAGCTAGGAGGGATGCAGAAGCCACATTTCCACTGGTGGGATTTTATCACAGCTTAGGTTTCCGAATTGGAGGCGTAATACCGAGCCTCATCCTTCTCGTAATGTGGAAATAGTGTCGAGGGCCAGGTCACGTGGAAATTCCGCGAAGATATCACATAAGGCTGAATGATATGGCGGGATCGCCGAAGAAGCTTCTCTGCCCTGGACACCTGTTTTGCATGTTTTGTTTCTGCATTCAAGTTTTGAAGACTGAGATGTCAGCATATTTATATGTTTTCTTTTTCTTGGTTTTTACAAGTTTTGTATCATGATGCACAGCTCTCAACGGGATCTTCCGTTTTTTGCCATCATTCATGTTTAGGCAGTATTACAGGTTTGCAATATCGATATCTAGCATATCGCCGTTGCCTCTTGGTGTTCTAAACTCGCCTTGACTCAAGCTCCCGTCTACTAGTCATCATGATCTATTCGCAGCCCATCCCCGCAAGCGGTCGAAGTTGCAACCTTTCAGCCTTGTTGTGGGTCGTTATATTTAAACGCTGAGCGGTGTGTTACTCATGATCCTATCGGCGCGCTTAATGTCCACTGATCATGATCACGATCCGGGGCTCTGTGTGAATGGGTTGGAAAGTCTAAACTTCTAGTCTCGCCACCAGGGGGTGGCAACGTGGCAATAGAGATTTGGAAATAGATAAAGTGATTGCCGCACGTCCCTAAAAGTGCATGTAACCATAAGCGGAATATTATGTGTGCCTTGGCGATCGAATGACATACGGCCAGCTGATAGCAGCTATACGAGAATGCTTCATCATATGTGCTGTATGTAGGTCTTACATGTATCAGCTCTCATTATATGTACATCACGCGGATCAGCCATTAAAAGGTTGAGCTTCGTTAACATGTTAAAAATTTCTCGTACAAGGGCCCTTTGATCTAATAAAATCGATTCCAGAAAAGGCTAATCCTTCGGAAGAGCGAGAGCCGTTGACTGCAAAGGGGATCAACGCTGGTGGATGAATTGTCGTGACTTATGTTATCCCGTTCAGCTTGATGGGTAATATTTACTGCTTAATGCGAAAAATTTCCTTGGCTCATCTCGGCTGAGAGTATAGCGCTGAGAAATTGGCTAGGGAAGCGAGCGAAGCGAACTAGTTTCCGTGAGGCTCCTACAGACCTGCGTTCCTAGACTAAATGTGATCTTTGAATGGTTGCCGAAAAAGTTGGACAGGCAAGCAATGGTACAATTCAAGCGAAATATGCGACACAGTAATCGCCGAATGGTGGCGTCGTTGACGGCGATAGGGAGCGGGAAGGATCTAATTCCAAGAAACTCACATTGCGCTACTCAGAAAATTACCATTATCAGGTTCGTTGATATTCAGCTACAGGCACGATTGCTTGTCCAAATGAGCCATCTTCATTCAACTGCTCATGCATAAGCGAGCCGCCTGCCCTGTAAGTTGAACCTTTGAACGGAAAAAAGAACGCCTTCATCCTACTCCGCCTCCGCATACAGCCTTGTGTTAGCAAAGGGATTGCACAGTTACAGTTACGGTATTACCGGCGCTACGGTAGACCAAGCAACCTCCCCGCGTGTTCAAACGCTCTTTCTGGTCTCAGATCCAAAACAGCCTGCCTCTCCACGGATAATACCGAAGCGGATGCGAGAGCCGGCGGCGTTAAGCGTCGATTTCAAGAACCGGTATCAGCGGCCCCACAGTCATCCCCGAGTTGATGGCGAGGCCGCCCCGGGCAGCGGCAAACGCACCGACAAAGAGGACTAGTATTGTAGATTTGAGAGTTGAGGAGCCTATCACCGTGCGGCAGGGGCACCCACAACGCGAGTGCCAGAGATCCTGGTCCACTCGCAGCCCACCACCATTGTTTTCAGTCCCACCTGTAATGCCGAGCTGTCTGCGAGGATGATCTTATTGCCTAGTTTGGATGAGCTGATAACGGGGATAGCAAAGATCGCCAAATTCGTAGGGGAGCCAAACTGGTGGTTGTGGGTGCGGCGTTCCTGATTCGTTTGATCTTCATAAGAGGAGATGCACTTTATGGAGAATTCCGCATGGCTCACAAAGCAGCACTCATTTGCAACTTATGTTGACTTCAGCTCAATATATAAAAATGGAAACTTCAGAAGCTTACTCAGCCCTACGGATATTCTATACGAGGGGTCACGCCGTATCGTATCTATCTCTGAACTATGAATATGCTTATGCATCAACTGGTATATGAATAGATGCATGTAAGCTCTCAATCTCGTACTCCTTATATTTAGTAGCTAGCGATACGGAGTAGATGCTAAATGCCTAGCTGAGAAATGGCCTTGCACTCTTCACTAAGCGTCATCTCTCTGTGACGCTTCAGCCTGACGCCAGACGCTACCGGCATTCGCACAAGCTACTAGTTTCGATATTTTAAATGCAGATAACACGAGACGATCAACATTGGCAAGGCTAATTTAATACCCGCTATTTTCTCAAGTGCATAGGTTAGAAGCTATATAGTATGGCATCACGAGGACCCTCTTTCTTGCATTGAATGAAGCTCGCGAAGTGTAGGTGTCGTTCTTGACAAAATGCGTATAGGATATTGCAAGCACATGCCCACATGTACTTCTGCAATGAGTAGTGCCATTAGAATATGAGTACAATTGACTTTGGATCTAATTTACAAACACAATGGTCTATTTACTGTCGCCATTGCCCCTTGCAGCATACCTCTCCATTCAGGCAAATGGCCTGGCTTTGCCCGAATTAGAGTCACGGGTTGATAGAATTCATGCTCGGTCTGCATGGAGTTTCACTAGTTGGTCCTTTCCACTAGGTATGGAAGCAACAGCGTGCGTATGCTCCCCCAAATAATTCCCTTCATCAATTCTTCTAGCAAAATATTGCAATTCAAGCGAAAAATTCTCTTCATGTGCATTCAACCTTACCTTTAGATATCCGCACAAACGAGGAGATAATAATCGATAACTGTAATTTATAGTGCCCTGATATGCACGTCATGCATTACGAGCCAACAAATCTGGAGTTCTTCTTTGTCGCAGATCAACAACCATGGCATATGTACAACTCTGAGGATAAGCCGAACTTTATTATGGAGTCCTTCGGCTTCTGGGACCTCACATGTTTACATGTATATAACGGAGTTGCCTCCACCACACGGAACTGTAAGCATATGGAAGTGTATTACTCACCGGATATAATGCTATCTGCAGTCTTTACTGGACTTTAGGTGGTGGGTGGAAGAATTCGGATGAGGATAAATCTCTCGGATCCGCAGCCGGTACTGGTACCGCTGGAGCCTCACGTGAGGAATCACGTATGGAGATGTTCTATGTGGGAACCAACAACAACCTTTTGCACTCTCATTCGTTTGACTCTGGTGCTAACTGAGTTGTGGATTCAGCGCATGCTGACCCCGACTGGGGAACTCCTATAAATAAGGATATTGGAGCTCATAGCAGAAACTACCAACACCAGGAGGTCTGGTGGATCAATCAACCTTGTTCTTGGGATAGTTTGAACGATTGGGGCTATAGCTCAACGAGTCCCGATGGCACAGCACACCCAAGTTCAGGGATAGCCGTTCTCGCGCGGAGCAACGTTGTGAGAATGTGTTTTACATTGGAAGCGACTAGAAGATCTACTAGGGATTCTGGAGAAATGACATGCTTATTGCATGGAAGTTTGGAAAGTTTTCAGACCTACCTGCTGCTCCAGGCTCATTGGCAGCCGCCTCTATGGACGGTCAGCCCATGGAGGTATTCTGGACTGCACCGTATGGCAGTGTTACCCATGCGTACCGGTATGAGAGCACAGGAAAGTGGATCAGCTCTCCTCTCGCCCCTGGCATTCTGTGTGTGCCTAGTGGCTCCATTACAGTTGTACCTCGTAAAGGTGGCAACATGGATGTTTTCTTCCCGATGCAGGATGGAAGGGTACAACAGTTCTCCTTCTCTTGAGCCTGCGGCGTATTACTGGGGCATTTGACCGGTTAGGGTGATTGAGTCGCGTTTCCCTCATACATAGACTGGAGGATCCTATTCCCAGGTAGAATCCAGACACAGCAGGCAAATTAATTTAATTACCTGCCTCACGTGTACACTCGTTTACTAATCCAGTGATAGTTCCTTGAACCCTAGCCTCTATTTGCTATAAAGAAATCATAAAATTTACTAGGAGTTGTATATACCCGGTGAATTTGTTATGTCACGTCAGCTGTGATTAATTTTCCGCATTGTCCGGCTATACTTAGCTTCATGTAGCCCTGGTTTAGGTTACAACCAGATCCTGAGCTGAGGAGCTAAGGAGACACCGCTGCGAAGGGCTGCATTGAAAAAAAGGGCAGGGTAGGAGGGGACGAGGGTGATATTCTTCTATCGATAGTCCAACAAACCTAAATATATTAAGACATCTATGCTTACACAATGTGAGAGGTGGACCAATTAAGACTGTACGCTTGCGTTGGCATGCTGTTAATGGCGGAGAAGCATCACGAAGAGGTGGAGTTGGACAAGGATCGCCCAACTCAAATCAAGTATTGTTACAGGTGCTGAGTGCATTTAATGCCGCAATTTTTTTCTGGTGCAAGCTCATTGAATCAAAGGTTCTAAACAGCGACAGTAGAGATTGCTGCATCACTCAACCATGGCCTGTCACCGCCACTCCTGCTGGTTCCGCATCGCACAGGATAAGGAGTGAGGCGGACGCGGTCGTAATTCAATATAACTTTAGATCGATGGCCCACGAAGATAGTAATATTGTATTGTAACAAACATGGAGAGCCCTATCATGTCACTTTTTCGGGGGGCGGCGTGGGTACCGTGATCCCACAACACCAAGTGTATATACAGATGTGCTTCTAACTTGTATTATCTAGGCTGCATTTTGCGACTCCTGGAACATTCTTCTGGCCCATACTCCCGGTGGACCATCCCTTAGAAGTCATCAAAGTATGATTGGGTTTATGAATAGTTATTCCCATACAGAAATTTCCTCAAATTTTATTCCCTTACCACTGAGAATCTTCCGTAGAGTGTTCATCTCAGATTCATCTAGAACTACCTCCTCCTCGCCCAGAGGTCCGTTGACGCTGTTCCCCGTCAGAGAAATTTCTTCAAGAAGAGGAAAATCAGCAATTGAATCAGTCAAGGTAATCATGTTTGCAACAGACTCTTTCTGCGCATTTGCAAGATGGAAACGACGTATAGAGGCCGGCAATAGGTTGGTTAGGATATTGGCGTGGTACCCAGGTTTTTCTACTTCTGGAAATAGAAGCGACGTCCCGTCGACCCGGAATGTTTCAAGATGCGTGAAGTCCTTTAGAGATATTATTTGGTCGCCATCGGTACAGAGACCAGAAAAGCTGAAGGATGTTGGATGCTCTCGTTCCCGCCACCCCAAGTTAATAGAGATGGAGCGGAGGGTGTTGTTGTGCGGCATCAGGATCTCGATCACCTCCCTGGGTGTTACACATGCATGGCTAAGACCAGCATATATGGAGTGATACCCATAGTCAAAGTACTCTAACCCTCCACACAGTCGAACCATCGATTCAAGCTCTGACTTAGATATGTGACCACCATCGATCCGGAGGTTGGTCACATTCTTGAGAGATAGTCGGTTATTTACATACTTCTCATCACACTGTAGGCCGTAGCATGGGGACATGGTGATTTCGCGTATATAGGGTGCAAGCTCGATAATCCCTCCAAAGTATCCCAGAGAAACCCTCCTGCAGTCATCATGACCTACAGAGAGTTGCTGTAGATGAGGTAAAGAGGCTCGCGGTGGAACCTGAGCAGCTATTTGCTCGAGTATTGCGAATGCCCCAGCACCATCATCTGCATAGACTTCATGCGCTGCCACGTCTATGATCCTCACGTTGGGCGTCTGTGCGATGATGAGTTGAACCATGGCCTCGTATGGGTAATTTTCCATCCAATCATCGAGGCTTACTCCCATCCTGGTCGCCGCCTCGGTGAAGACATTGAGATGGTCTTCTGTGAGTAGAAACCAGTTGAACATGGAAAAGGTGGCCTCCTGCACATATCCACCGAGTTCGGGTCGTAGACTAATGGTCCTCAGGAAATCAGCAGTTCTCTTCATTCGCTCCATCGAATCAAAACGAGCGTAAAGCACAGGCATGGCAATGCGGTTAAGTCTTTTTGATACTTGGCTAAGGGATGATAGAGACCGCGAATCATAGATTGTGTCGACCGAACGGCTTTGCGGATGGCCAACCAGTTTCCAGCATATTTGATCGATTAACTCCTCCGGGAGCGATAACAGGGTTCGCGAGGCCATGATGCGCGTATCTCCACGGGTGATAAAGAAATATAAGCGTCAGCCCAGTTCTTCAAAACAACATAAAGAGGCACCTTGATGCATTTATGCAAAGAATTCAGATGCGTCAACGCCACGATTTGATGCGGAAGTCAGCCCTGTCAGTGGCACGACTCATGGTCCCCTGGCAGGCGCGGGGGGGCGCAGCGCGACGGCGCGAGTTTAGTCGAGTAAGCAAAATAAGCTGTGCGCTTGAGTCATCCTGATATACGCCTAGGGGCGCCCTGGATATCTCTGTTATTCATTCGGGGTCAATGCAGCAGCCTGGCCAGATACCAGTAGAAAATTGCATGTATAGGCCCGCGTTTAGTAAATAGACGTAGCTGGTATGGGATAGATATGCAAGGGATAAGAAACCCTCATTGTGCCACTGCTAATTCCAACCCGGGTAACCTACTGGTACTTTCGATGCGGCTTTGAGCAGCTTATTCATAGGCAGTTCACGCAAGTCCTTCATATATTCTCTAGTGGGCATCGCCTCAAAATCAATGGTAACATAAGATATCCAAGTATTTTCTAACTAATAGTACCTAATCCGCCAGAATACATCCACAGTCAGCGCCCGGCTGCTTGGTGCGCCTGAGAAGTAGGTATGCTACTCAGAGACAATTAACACAGTCAGCAGCCAAGAGTTGGGTGCTCCTTAGTAAGATCTACGCTTTGGAAGAGCCCTCCCTGGGCTCGTATTGACAAACCCCAAGCTTGCCGACGGCTGGACAGAGATTAGACAGGGGCACCTGTCATTGGCGAATAGTTTGTGATACGTAGCTGCCACATCAAAAGATCAACCTATACGGCTGATCGTCCCGACTGCCATCTTGGTATGAACAGCGTCAATCCACAACAAATTTAATTCTGCAAGAGTGAAGGTCCATATAGAGCCTATACTAGCAGAAGACCAGCTTAAAGGAAGCTTCACCAGTTGTAAAAAAGGCCCTCTAAAGTAGCTGCGGAATATTCTTGGGTCGCCCATATAAGCTATCTCGTGGTAGATTCACTCACCTCTACAGACGATCTCTTAAACTTCTGAAAGAATTGGAGCTCTTATTTAAGCCTTAATTACCTGTGAAGACATGAGGCTACGGCTAATACTGTATCTAGGTATATATTGCGATTGTGTAATACGATCTAATGATACCTCGAGCGATTACCCTAAAGGGCTGCAGACCATTCTGGCCTTTCGTAAAGACATTTTAATGCCAATAAGGATTGCCTAGCTGGCTAAATGGCTGTTTCAATGAGTACAATGATTGCTGATTAGTTAGGGCCACCAAGTTTAATGGGAGACTGAAGTTTCTCTGGTAATGTGGATGTTGAGATGTCAAAGCCGTTGTTACCGCTAGGGCCAATCATTTCGTTGATGTGCTCAGACCTTAACAAGCAAGCGGAGCTGAGGACTAAGAGAATGTATTGGTAATAAGCTACCTAAATTTTAAACGTTCGAATCCTCATCAACAGTTACTAACTGTCACATTGCATTGTTCATTTTATACAGTTTCTTGTTACTTCATCTTTCTGGGACTTCCTACCGCATCCCTTTCTTTCTTGCCACGCTGCTACTCCCTACTATTCCATTTGACCCATTTTGACACTAGTAGATATCCCTGTGATCAGCTTTGATGAGATCTGCTCCTTTTTCGGCCACCATATATACTGAATTCTGAATGCGACAATCAGGGATGAGCGGCATTACAGAGGCGTCGATAACGCGGAGATTAGTGACCCCATGAACCTTGAGTGCGGGATCAACCACGCCCTGATCGATACTCTTGCTCAATCGTGCTGTCCCAACAGGATGGAAGGCTGTTTGGCAACGATCCAATACCACACGCTTCATCTCTTCGTCTGAGTGAAGTGGCATCTCCCAGGGGGATTCAGCCACCACCACATCTTTAAAACCATCGCCCTTGGTCAATACATCGTAGCTGAAACGGATGCCCTCACGCATGGCAATTATATCAAGATCACTTGCAAAGAAATTGAGATTGATGTCTGGCTGCTCGAGCGGATCAGCGCTTCGTAGGGTAACCTCACCAGCATCAGAAATCGGACGGACTAGATCGACAACAACGGTGGTGTGTTCGCCCTCCTTGGGGAACGGGTAATGCCATTGGAATGCACTACCCCAAAGGCACACGAAATCGAGCTCAAAATGAGGCTGTCCCTCAGGCGAAAATGGATCGAGCCCTCCATTGGCTGCCTTGGCCTTGCGATAGTCGGCGTCCTTCTCCAGATATTTATCGATTCGTGGGAAAGCCACCATTTCCAAGAAGCCCGAGCCAACAGGCCCAGAGTGATCTTTCTTGTAAGCAGCATGAAGCTTTTCATTTTTAGCGCTCTTTCGAAGGACAGCAGTATCCATGCCGATGCCCTCCTTGACTCGCAACACAAATGGCACAGCTGGGTGATCAACCAGATTCTGACCAACATGACGAGAGTCTACAATCACGTCGATGTTGAATTTGGCGAGCTCGCGCGCTGGACCAATTCCACTCAGCATCAATAGTTTTGGGCTTTCGAAAACACCCTCGGAAAGAATAACCTCGCGGTCTGCGTAGAGATTAATGTCCTTTCCATCAGAGGTCATGACTCGCACGCCGCGGCAGACACGATCAGCGTAATTGATGAGCAGCCTCTTGGCATGAGTCTCAGCCAAGATTGTGATGTTGGGTTTATTCTTCAGGAAAAGATAACTCCCCGAGCGCACCCCCTTATAGATAGTGTCGACACAGTGGTAGAGACCGTTCATCTTGCCGTCATAGATGTTTTCCGTGATAGGCTCGCCGCGAGAAACCCAAGCCTTTTTGAGATTGTCACGGAAGGGAACCATCTCATCGATAAGCTCAGCGTGTGAAATATGGATTGGCCCTCCACCACCAATCTTCTTCAGTTCTGGCAGATATAACTTGGGGTCGTCGTGATAGGTGGCACTCTTGCGAAGGTAGTGAACAAGAGGGTCCCAAGTCCATTCTTTACCACCCCACTCAGCCCATCGATCAAGAGTAGGTTTGCAGCCGGGAACCCAAGTAAAGTAGTTCAACGATGAACTTCCTCCAAGCATTTTACCTCGCGTATTGGGCTTTTCAATACGCTCATAGTCATCACGCTTCACCATGGTAGTCTTGTAAGACCAATCGTGAGCACTGTTACGCAGGTTCATAGCATTGGAGGGAGTGGTAACCTCAGGAAGCTCCTCTGGGTTACCAACACCGGCTTCGATTACCAAGATACGAACCTTGGAATTCTCAGCCAACCGACCGGCAACAGCGTTTCCAGCGGTGCCACCTCCAACGACAATGAAATCAAAGTGATCTCCATCTGCAACACCCATTTTGTTGGATTGAATAGGAACAGTGCTATGAGAAGGCATACAGATAATGAGATAGTATAAGTCAAGCAGGGGAACTGCTGAGACTTTGCTTTCAGTATAATTGAAGTATATGCTTCTTCTAGCCAGTCGAAGCAACCTATTTTATACCTTTTCGTCCGTCTCTTGATTAGCCACCATCTCAACCTCGTCAATATGCTTAACCCTCTGGGGGGCGACCTCTTCGGGATCTCGGATGCCCAAGGATGGCAACAACATGCCGCTCAAGCGTGGCCATCCTACTCTCGTCCCAAGCGAGCAAGATTCAGAATCCTGTAAATCTGCCATACCCCGCTCTGGAGAGGGGCCTTTACTGTCTTCTTTCGTATAGATCTCACCCATGCGGGATGACGATCTCGTTGAGTGGAACTTTGAGTTTTTGAAAGATATCCAACCATCATGCGCGATATTATGAATATGGAAGTACTCCTATGATTTCATATGCAATATGCGAACTATCTCCGTGTTTTCCTTACATCTTCATTTCTCAATTTCCCAATATGAGCCAATAGGAGGGGATGCCTATCGGCCTATATGGAGAGGCCGGTGCCTGTGAGCTATGAAGCTATCACAGGCAACGCTACGAACATGCTTTGCCTTTGGATTTATTGACTGTGGCTGCACCTACACCTCACCTGGAATAGCCTAATGTGGCGTAGGGAAACAGCTTACTGACATGAACCCTGACAAACTTAATTCACATCAGGGCCCAATTACTCCTCCCCAAGCTATGGTAAACATACGTCAATCAGCCGTCAAGCCCTGACATTTCTTCTATTTTGGTGATAGCTTGATACAAAGTCAGCGGACCTGCTCTCAGTGCTGGAGCGATACTAAGACCGCCAGCATTGCAATCGTCGATGTAGCGCAGGGCTAGCTAGGCGGCTCGCTCACACATACCGCTTTGGTAAATCTAAACAGCCACAAAATTTATATCAGTCGACCAATGGGTGAGGGTATTTGCGCCATATGGTGATGCTACCCGGTTCGCTGGGAATGTGACGATGATGTGCGATACAGTGGTGGTTAACAAGGTGGCCATCAGCTAAGACCTCAGCTGCGTTGGTAGAAGCTTCAAGCCATGAATGTCCTGCGAGTCCAACAATTTAGCCTGAAATATTTCAAACCAAAGGATGCTTTCCCCTCCAATAACTCGATGAAGCTTCATAATTTTTCTACCTCTCCGTAGTTACCTAACCATCGTTGGCAAACTGCGGTGGTTAGAAAGCTCCGTAACCCAGACACATTCTGAGAACGTGCTGTATCCTGTCATGCAGTAGTGCGGAATGACCGATCATAACCCACCAGCCGCATAACCGGCTCAAGACAAGAAATAAGTTCCGGGCCAGGCGTCTGGGTAATAAATGCAAGCTTTGAGTCTGATCAGCTCACGTTTTACGATTTTTGGTATAGAAGCGGGATTGTCGGAGGAGGCGAACATGCCGGACCCGAGTACTCTTTGTCACAAATCGAAACTAGACTTTGAATACATGGCTACTGATTTTGGCAAATTGTGGATTGTCGAACCCGGAATCAACCTACGAGGATGAAGTCAGAGGTCCACACATGATTATTTGATTATGAAGGAAATCTTGTTTCCAATCCACATTGATATCTCAACGACTAAATCGTCGATGTATGGCAAGAGACAAAATGCTTCTTGATTCGTCAATAGCCTTCCCATATATATACATCAATTCTGATCAAGCCACTGAAACGGAGCTTGTCATGGCGCCGTATTACGCAATGGCTGGAGCTTTGCTTGCTTCATTTTCGGTACCAGTGGCTCTGCCAATCCTGTTTCCATGTACGTCTAGTTGGCGTATTTGCTCAAGGTACCCATGTCCAGACTCTGCACTGATATTCAGCTTCGAAATCGAGTCGGCGGCCGGTGAGTGCTTGCTCAGGATACGCAGCTTATCGAGACACTTTCCCACTTTAACCGAGAGCGAATCTCAAGGAGAGAGAAAACGAAAGTGTACATTCCTTCCAAGGCTGGTTCTCGAAGAGTGATTGATACTGAGGCAGCTATGTACATAGTTCTCCGGTGTAACCTCACCGTAGCTTCCATAATCACAAAGAACTGCTTTACAAAAAGTCGATCAATTCATGTGAAATCAGAATGAAAGTCGATTCTCACTTCTTCTTCATCTTTACGGAGGATAGCATCTAACATTTTTGACCGTAGCTGAAAACTTTTGCGGACGTTGAGCAGCCGCTTTCCTTCCGTCACTCAACATCTCCCGGCCTAGATCTTATGACCAGATTAACATGACTTCCGCCGACCACGCCGGCCTAGTCCGTGTTTCTGCTCCTTTACCAACCTCAAAGGCTACAACTCTATCACTTTTGTTGCTGGTATCAAGGCATTTCGCAGGGCTACCTAGCAAAACCTCTCCAATTAGTGAAGGAGGAGGAAATTGCTGCCTTCGTGATTTGTCTGCTGACTAGAACTGCCATATATAAACAGCTTCAATCCCGTATTCTGCTTATCCGAGTGCTGCTCATTATGAAGTCGGTAGTTTTATCATTACATGCCTCCCGGTCTTGCTTAAGTTCCATATATTCAGCTCTTTGGGGGGGCGGTTTCACGAATATCGGCGGTAATCTTTCCACGCGCATCTTATTTTCGGCTCTCATAGACGTAACTCTTCATCAACCAACGTGTTCAGACAATGCACAGACCTCGCTTTGTATGCCTGCAAGGGCTGACTGGTCAAACAGGGCCCGACGTGCATATTCATGTACTAATTGAGCAGCTATTTTCTTGGAATACTCAATGTTGCTATCCTTGGAAGTTTCCTCAAAACGACGCAGCATCTCGACAACAGGCAGAACAAGTTGGATGTCTGCCATCGATTCTTCTGTAAGGGTATTTTGTGCAGCATGAGCAACGAGGACGATCAATGCCGTGACATGGTAATGAAGGGCGGCCCTGTGTATGAAAGGCATTATTAGCTGACATGCTTCATACATAATGTCAACACGGACGGATGCCACTTACCATGTACAAGCATGATCCGTATTTTCGCTAAGGTGAAGCAGACTTAACGAAGCTCTTGCAGCCAAAACGCAGCAGCTCGGCGGGCGTGCATCTCCATCCGCGGCTGTAATTGCCGGCAGCAGTTCAAGAGTGGAGGGATCGGTTGTCGATAGTGGACGGGGGTAGTTCCAGGCTTGTACTCTCAAAGCTCTATATGATAACCCGTGCAAGTTGGTATGGCAGTTGAGGTACGTTAGATAAAGCACTCTCAATAGATACAATGCAGTCCCCTCAAAGGTCACCCACAAAGTTCTGTTCGTGGAAAGGTAGTCAAGAGTAAAACTCAGGTCTGGAGATGAAGCTTTCCAGTTATTCAGTTCCACCTCCAGCTCTTGGATTGCAGTCTGTCGTTCAATAGCTGTCTGACGTCTTGCCCTTGCGGACGTGAGTCGTCGGTGAATACGATTTTCGATGAGAGCAAGATGGGCGCGAACACGCATAAAGTTGATCTTTATAGAATCATCAGTAGACGATATGTAACCAAGTCCGTCTTCAGGGTATAGTGGAGGAAGGTCGACACCAATGTCGTCCTCGTGTATCAGAGGCGGCCTTTCCAGACGAATAGCAAGGTCATGATCAAGATAATAAGCTATCCAGAACACACGACTCCTTTGGACCATAAGGCGGATGGCTTCAACTCCAGAATACGCTGACGGATGTTCATTGTCCTGGATATGAAGGCCATTCTGAAGAACTAATCGTATCGCAGCGGCAAGGAGCGTCGATGCTGGGTGTCCGTCCGGCGAAGCCTGGAGGAAAATAGACATTCCTAACAGTGCTTGAATTGCTAAAAGGTCGTTACTACCTCTGACAGTAAGCTCCACTGCCTTATCCAAAGCGGTATCCAAATATCGCCAAGCTTCATGCTCTTGATCACAGGGAGCGTCGACAAGGGATGCAACAGTCTTTTGGCGGAGGGCGAGGGCACATATGACGTTTGTGGCCGTCCACAGCGCCGCATCTGCTCGTATCTGATCCATATCAAGCTCAGAAAACCGTGCCAAGAAGTCGCCTTGGTCGAACAGCGTAACGATTCGATTAAATGTATTGAAATAGAGACGAATCAGGGTGACAAACTCTGATCTACCTTTTGGATTTTCGCGTCTCATATGGCCGCATTGAGACCTCGAGGCAGGTCTAAACGGTCGTGGAATCCATTCCACAAGATCCTCATTGTTTAACGTAGCTTCGGCGGGTGGGGTATTTGAATCGTTGACGGCGGCAGGTGAAACCGAACAAGGAGATGATAAGACCTTTGCTGGACTGCTTAGTGCTGAAAGCTCTTGTATGGTGGTACCGTCACTTATTTGATTGCTGGTCGCCGCTTCATGACTTTGTAGTGCCTGACGTAAGATGCCCTCGAGCTCATTGACTCGCTTTTCCAGAACGGCGCTTCTCTTCGGCCTGTGATTCGTTGTTAGACTAAGGGCCAGGTGTACGACAACAAGTCTTCCGTATATGGAGTTTCAGGCAGTACAACCTATATGAAGACAAATTAATTTAGGGGGTATATATTTACCTTCGGCGTGTAATCTTTTTCGGTGTCGCTGCCACAATGTATGTGCATTGAGTGTTAAACTTGACACACTCGGAGCACGAGGGTTTGGCGTTGTCACACTTGACTTTTCTTTTGTGGCAAGAATCGCAGGCCTAGAGGCGTGTTTGTAAATATTTGTTTACCATTTGGAAGTGGAGTAAACCATAGGGCGCATACTCGGCTTTTCTGCTTTGTAGTATGAGTGGATGACGACTCCATTGTAGCAGGGATGGTTGCTTGATGATTGTCCAAAGCGCCGTCATTGAGTCCAATCAATTCATGTTCATTATCCATCCCGAACCTTGTTGTCGAAACCGTTTAGGCAGGAACTTTTCAGAGACCAGTCGGTTTGATGATGAACGCGATAGCGACCGAGCACAGGGCCGAGAAGAGAATTGTGGAAACAATACCGTGCGAAACTGAGTGTGAAGAAGGAGATCCCCCAGTCTCTCGGCGTCTCTCGGCGCGCAACCCGTCACCGAGCTGACAAATGGCCGCTAAATACGGAAAGCGGGTAGCGCCGTCGGCCGCTCTCGGTCGCTATAGCTAATGTCGAGCTAGGAGATGATCTACCGGTAATGATCTATGGGTTTCAAAGAGACTGTTTAGTCAGGAGTTCTTGGAATCGGGAGAGGCGGACACTCCGATGGAAGAGAAATAGATGATCGGCATCATGAGGCTGAAAGATAAATAAGTGATTTGGGACCTGCACTTGGAATGAAGAACAGCAATAGAAATTCAATCCAATTCAATCAATCATCTCTTCACAGCCTTCAAAAGTCAATTACCTTGAGTTTAAAACAATCACTACACAATAATCCAACATGACAGCCTCAAACAAGACAACCATCTTGATCACTGGCGCTAACCGAGGTGCGTCTAATAGTACTCGTCCATCTCTTCAAATTCACATTCTAACATATAACAGGTATTGGGCTGGCACTTACCAAGAAATTCCTCTCGAGGGACAATACCGTAGTGATTGCTGCCGTGCGAAATCCCGAGAATGCCGCTTCGATTAGCTCCCTGTTGGAGCTGCCTCACGGAGCGGAGAGTGCGCTCCTCATCATCAAAATCGACGGTCTAGATAACTCTAGCGCCGTCTCCGGAATCGCAAGCATCTCAGATCGCATTAACCACATCGATCTTGTTATTGCCAACGCTGGCATTCTTACCCACTACGGCCCCGTCTCTGAGATACCTCTGGATGAGATTCCCCTCCACATTGCCGTCAATACAGTAGCTCCAATTGCACTTTTGCAAGCCACCAAGCCGCTGCTGCAGAATGCTAGCAGCCCTAAATTTGTCGTTATTTCGACTTCCCTGGGAAGTATCGCCGAGATAGGCAACTACCCTCATCAGTTCGGCGTTTACGGAGCCAGCAAAGCTGCAATCAACTATCTCATGCGCAAGGTCCACTTTGAA
Source organism: Trichoderma brevicompactum (assembly GCA_003012085.1). Lineage (NCBI taxonomy): Eukaryota > Fungi > Ascomycota > Sordariomycetes > Hypocreales > Hypocreaceae > Trichoderma > Trichoderma brevicompactum. The sequence goes on from PXNZ01000045.1 coordinate 73,330, forward strand.
GAAACCTGGCTTACATCCATGGTCATCTGCCCTGGTTGGACTCAAACCGACATGGGGAATGCCGGAGCAAAGAAGACGAAGTTTGGAGAGCAAGCACCTGTCCCGTTGGATGTCTCCGTCAGCGGTCTTGTTGAAGAGGTAAGAGAATAGCGATGCATCCTCTCAAGTCATTGATGTTTTAAGAAAAAATTACTAACTAACGACAGATTGACGGTCTCACTAGGACTGATGGCGGAAGATTTGCTTCATTCGATCACAACGATCATCAGTGGTGATGGCCCATTACCAATTAAGCATTGGTTTCTTTTCTGAAGCATTTGTAGCGTTGCATGCGTGCAAAAAACTGAATTCACAGTTTACAGTTGTTTAGATTGAATAGAATAAAAGTACTCAGATATAGAAAACATCACAATTATTTACATCCATATTCGACTCTCAATTCTTTTCGGGCACAAACTCGATGACAACTTTTCCCTTTCTGTTCCGTATTGTAGCATACTTGTGGGCTTGAACCACTTTATCGAGAGGAAACCTTTCAATCGCTAGAGGCTCAATCACTCCTTCATCAATCAGCCGCGCCACCTTCTCCAGTGTTTCCGTCTTTGGGACGACAACGAAAAAGAGCCACTTCACATTGGGGAAGTGGTCCAATTCATCTGGCCGGCCTTTTCCGTACTCCCATGCAGCTGGCGGCGGCCCAACCGTAATAATGTGACCATTGCTCTTTACCGTCTTCCATGTCTTGGCCAAGATGGGATTCCCAACTGTGTCGATAACGACGTCAATGTCCTGGATGGAATCTTCCCAATTGGGTGTGTTGTAGTCGAAAACTTGGCTGGCACCCAGTGCCTTTAGAGAGTCGTGATGCTGTGAATTTGCGAGGGCGAATACTTCAGCGCCGACCAATCGAGAAGCCACCTGGACAAGGATAGCGCCCACAGCACCAGAAGCTCCGGTAACCAATACTTTCCATCCCTTCTGCACGTGCGCGCGCTCATAGATGGCCTCCCAAGCAGTCAATACGGGAATTGGCAACGCAGATGCCTGGGCATGGGTCAACAGCTTTGGCTTCTTCGCCACCTCATCGCTCTCAACAATAGCATATTCTGCTTGTCCTAATCCCCTCCAAGCATGAATCATGCAGTAGACTTCATCGCCGACTCGCAAGTTTCCTTTGTAATCTGGTCCCAAGGCGGCAATTTCTCCAGAGATGTCGTGGCCTGGAATACGGACGGGATGCTCCCACAGCTCCCACCATGTGATCTCATCACGAGTCACCGCCGCAGCGTGAACCTTGATGAGGATCTCAGCGTGCTTTGGTGAAGGTTTAGGAACAGCGGGGTTGAGAGTGACTTCAGGGTTGGCTTTGGTGCCGAGAACTTCAACAGCTTTCATCATGATGGCGGTTGGTGATGGCAATGATGAGATACTCTCTGCAAATGGGTTGTGATTGAACTTTCAGTTAAATATATAGCTCCCACAGCAAAAACGCATCCAAAGTATAATGTTGGCTGACTGTGGGTTTCGTCATCTCGTCATCTCGGGTGATAAGTGGGTTCCCGTTCCGGATCGGGCGTTCCGGGCGGCTACTCGATTGGGCAACTTTTCGGGTCGGGTGGTGGCGATTCGGGTCGCCAAACTGTGGGTTTTTTTTTTAATACTTCCAAAATGCCCCTTTGAGAGATCTTTTAATACTATTTTACGCTATATACAGGCATGGACTTTTAAGCTTCCTACATAATGTCTGCTGCATAATAACTGTCTCGAGGGTGGCGGCACAATTTTACGCAGGGCCTGATTGCTGGTTTAAAAGAGATGAGCGAATTTATACCGCATTCTATGCCTGTAATCATGAGACATGCCCACTAATCCATAGTTGTTGTAGCAGCATACGGCCTATTAATGGCATAGTTACGACGCATCTCCACGAATGCGTTTATCAAAATACGGCTAGACGAGATGTGGCCCATGATGGTCGCTTTAAGCTGTATGCTGCAGGAACATACTCATCCCTATGTCACTTACTTCTCTCATACATCTTCCCCAAGGTTACACTTGGAAGGGGGCTTTCTAAATCCATTCGGCAAGGGCCGCGCGACATGCTGTCTCATTGCATTCGTCATCATACCCAGCCTCATTCATATGCAGATACGGAGCATACACAGTAATTTTCCCAGCCTCGTACTCCGTACCTTTTCTGAGTTAAGCCGCGAGTCAGTGCCTGTATGAGTTTAACAACTCGACAACCCCTGTCAAACAGGGAAGGGATTCCTTTCAATACCACCCCATCACATCCTCAGCTCTCAGTGGTTTCCGCGCTCTCGCTCCGCACCTCTTGAAGCTTCACCACACCCAATGGACTTTGTCCCCGCAAGGCAAGACAGTGTCTTGCATGAGAGAGTGGCTTTGCACAATCGCTTGGCGAGATATTCTCCGGAGCAAGCCATTCAGCATTCCGCGCTCGGCTTCAATCTCTATGCGCCTGGATGACTTTTGCAAATAGCCTGACGCCCGGCTGCCTCTGACCCCACGATAACTCCGGAAGCCAACAATGGCAGAGGCGGTAGGACTGGCGCTCAGCGTGCTCCCAATCGTCATCTGGGCCTTGGAAAAGTACTCTGAGCCTTTCGACGCATACAGCGACTATCACAATGCGATTAGCAGGCTTCAAGCCAATCTGCAGATCCAGCGCATGCATCTCGAGGCGACCTTTCAGAGCATCGGCTTGCGACACCCGACGCCGCGCGAGCTGCATGAGTGCCTGCAGCAAAAGTTTCCGCAGAACCACCATGAGCTCCTCTTTATTATTCGGCAGATGGACGACATGATGGTGAGGCTGATGGACAATCTGCAAGTGGATATTAGCCGAAAAGTAAGACTTACTCTGGAGACTTTATCTAATTTTCTTTCTTCTTCTTGCAGCTTCATTTGATCTCAGGTATACTTACTCTAATCTCAGCCCCTCTGGACGCACGAGTCCGCCGAAAGGGCATCTTGGGAATGGCGCCGCGTGAAGCGTAGTTTCAGGGCAAAGAAGTGCGACAAGATCATTCACGACCTCCGCAACTGGAACGACGACCTAAGGCATCTTGTAGAGACCGCAGCAACCTTGCCAAGTGATGAGAGTTACGCCGTCAGGAGAGTCCGGCGACTGTACAATCGGAGCAACTGCCAGTCTGTGCGAAGCGCCCTCAAATCCCTCCATCGGGCTCTTCAGTCGGGATTGGACAGCGACGGCGCAGAGTCTCATCTAGTTTGCATAGAGCTGAACAGTCTTCAAGTAGGAGGCTTCCCTCTTCTGACATTCCGCATCGGCATTCTACATGATCCGAATGGAACAAAGAGCGCTCCGTGGAAGCTCTTCTATGCCGCTGGCGAGGCAGCCAAAGAAGGGCCAGCATTGAGCTCACCGCCGCTGTCGCCGTATTCTTATCCATCTAGACCCTCGACTCTCACTTCAAGGCGATCCTCTTATTCTCGAGGATTACGCGAGATGGCCCACGGCATATGGAGCAAATCGCGGGATTCGTTTAAACAGCTCCCTACGCCTAGAGGTATATATCGCCATGTCTACACAGCCCTATGCAGAGAGGGGGGGGAAACAAAGCTAGTTAAACTGACAATTCACTGTCACAGCAAGTGTAGAAGACGCTTCAATCACATCAACCATGCCAATCATCCCACAACAAGCCCCCACCAATCCTCTACCAATAACCAACCTCTGTAACAAACTCGAATCCACCTCTCGTGGAGAAGTCTTCGGATCTCTCAAAGACCCAAGCCCGCCATCCCCTCACGGGCAAATATTCTCACTAAGCCATCTCTCTCGAAATCACGACACCGTAGTAAGAGACGTCTCGCTCGAAAAGATCCTCGCTACAGAGTCTCAGCGAGTAGCCCCCGCCATCCAGCCCCTCTCCGCAAAGCGAAGATACGGCATCGCCGCTTCACTCGCCTGGGCAGTCTTGTATCTCGCAGACAGCCCCTGGCTCGTAGGTGGTCTCGATAGGCGGAAGATCAAGCTGTTCCTGCAAAGGAAGCAATCAAACGGCTACATGAGCCTTTCCGAAAAGGTATACCTTTCATGCCTCTTCTCGAAACCAACGTCGTTGCCATCGCCGGCATCATCCTCTACCTCGCTCCGACAAAGGACCCCCAAGAACCTCATCTTCGAGCTCGGCATCCTGCTCATCGAACTCGCCGTCAACCAATCCTTCAGCGAAGAGTCTCTCTCTGCCATCCTCAAGGACGACTACCGCCCACTGAAGCAGTACCTCAACCGCGTTGAGCAAGAAGCCGGCATTTACTACTTCAACGCGGCGCAACGATGCGTGTATAGCGTCTTCCTGGCAGATCAAGGCCAGATGGACTTTGATCTGGATAAATTCCAGCATGAATTTTACAGCACGGTTGTGGCGCCTCTACAAGCGACGTATGAGTCGCGGTAGCGATCTCAATGGCAAACAAAAGAGGATAAAGCCGTTTACAGAGATGGTCACAAATAATACCCATAACACTACCAGTAGATAGATCAATCTTCACAAATGACTTGCAATTAACAGAATGGACAACGTCTTCCACCTCTCTAATATAGTAGTCAAGACTCAATCCATCATCTCGTCCCGTACATTTAGTCAAAGTAATACATGTAATAATAATGCAGCCCAGCCGTTCTCCCGCATCATCCCAGTAACCTGCACAGGCCTCTTGACAAAAGTACACATTGAATTCCGTTCACCCAACCGTTGCTTTACTTTAATATATAAAAAATTAGAGAACATGCCGTCACTTGTGCTCATGCCCCTCTTGTATCCTAGATGCAGTAGCAAGCGTTGTCTGAAAAACAAAGAGATGGAAGCCAGTAGAAAAGCCCCCATGCTTGTACAAATCGCACGAGTAAGAACCATTTCCCATTCCCGCCAGACACCCCAGAATGTCACAGCACAAGCCAGTCGACATCGCCTCCCTCATGTGTATAAGTAAGAAGTCGTAACTGCGTCTAACCCCATTGCGCTTCTTGGTGCTTTTTTTCTCTTGCTGTGTATTATGTTCGTGCACTTCATTAATGGCCAGCCCCGTTAGTAAAAGAGCCGTGCCGTATTTCAAATTTCCAAAAGAAAAGAGCTTAAACTCCTTTGGCAGCTTATGGCGAGGCCCAGCCACCAGCAACGTCGACCCACTCGGCCAGGCATGAGCCATCCTTGCCCTCGACATCAACGATGTCGGTATCGCATCGGCAGCGACATCCAACACCATTCTCCTTGACTTCATCCCAGCTTTCCCAGTACTGGTCCTCTTCGTGTCGTTTTCGCTCATCCAATGTAGTCATCTCGAGGAAAGGGGGGCGAGGAAGCTGTCGAGCAGGAGCATTGGCGGGACAGTGCTGGATAGTCGTGTGTCGGTATCCAAAGTCTCTAAAGTAGTGAATGTCTCGAGGAGATAAGAGAGCACCGGCAGCTAGAGAGTGGATGGGAGCGTCTCCCCACTAATAACCGAGTTGGTTAGCAAGCTAAATTCTCATCTGACAGTTCTAGTTGGATGTACGACTTACCCGTTCCATCCAGAAACCACCACTCCGATCCATCATCTGAAAGAAGTCGTTATACTCCTTGCTGCGGAACCAGCTGAGTTTCGCGATTTCAAAGTTGGACCAAAAGTGGCACATGTTGTATTTTTCTCCTTCCATAGACTCGGGATCAATGGGCGGCAAATTGCTCGGTTTTCCCTGTAGAATTTCCTCAGGCAGCGGCGGGTTGGGATCATCATGCTGCTCCTTTGGAGGTTCTTGGGGCTCCACAAACATTTCCCAAAGACCTTGCGACGTCAGGTTGTTCATTCGCTTGTACGCTGAGGCATAGCGGAAGATGTTGGGGACGGTCTCGCGAAGCTCCTTGACAGCAATCGTAAAGCCATACGTCTTATTATTTTCGATCATTTTGAGGAAGGGATCGCTAATATTCACATGTCAGCGATGCGGACTCCACAGCATTACATCAGACCACGGCAACGTACTAAGTAATATCGCAAAAGTAGGTGATTTCAGGCTCCACGCGCCAGTACCACTCGTACTTCAGCAGCAGCGGGTGGTTGTAGAAGAAGCTAAATCGCGGGCATCAGTAAATAATAAAGCACTCCAATACTCTGGCTCGGTCATTGATGAATTTACTCACCCCGAGTAGAAGCGGCACATAAAGTGGTAGCTCTCCAGGCCACCGTACATGACGGCGGCGTCGCCCTGCTTAGCGATTCCCTCTTTGGCGACTTTCTCGTCGATCCAGTCGGGGAAGCCCCATGTGCCAGGCTCAACCTTGCCAAACTCGACGGATCCCGATGTGTAGTTCCGCACAGTCTCCTTGAAGTTGTCGTCGAATTCTGCATCGTTGAGGAAAACATAGGGATAGTGGTACCATCTGTTGAAATGTCGCTCGACAGACTTGATGGACTGGATGACTCCATCAATCTCCTTATTCCGGGCCAGAACAACGAAGGCGGCGTTGGCTCGGGGTGTCGAAGTGTCGGGTTCGAGGCAGCCAGTAACGAAGACTTTGTCGTATTTTTCGCTGATTTTACTACGCACAAGAAGCACAATTAGCAATCTGGAACAGAGAGAGAGAAAACAATGTAGCATACCGAATGGCTGGCGGCGAACCAGCGGGCATCAATATCCTGCCCGGGGAGCTGGGATGCCTGACGAACAGGACCAGTATCAGGACGATCACCAGCACAGGAAAGACGAGGACGACGCCCAACGGAACGGAAACGGCAGAGTTGCCGCGCAAACGCAACGGCCTCTGGAAGAAGGCCAGTCTCGATGCCAGGCCTTTATTCCTTGGTCGTTTTTCATCAGAGGTCGGAAGCTCGTGTGGCCGTGCCGAGGACCCTTTCGCTCGCCGGAAAATGTCCATGGCGATTAGCAACCAGCCTGCCTATGCGGCAGGAAAAAGCAACAGCAACCAAAAAAAGAACGCGGAATTCAGTCAGTACAGAGGCGAGGTCGAGGCGGACAACCTGGACTGATATCGAGTGCGGAGTGGAGATGCGGACGTATAGAGGCCAGATTTGTTATAGCAGGTACTTCGTAATCAGGGGTGGCTTTGGTGTTCGTGGGAGGGGGAAATCGTTCGTATTAGGTTGACGATGCGGCGCAGCCCAAAGCAGACATGCCAATCGAGCAGATGCTGACGACGCTGCTTATTGGGGATATTCAGCGATGAATTGGATTGACTTGATCAAGCAACAGCCAAAGATTGTGATTCGAAACCCAACGCGCCCTTCGACCTGGTGAAATTAGATGCGCCTCTCGCGGGGCACCGGCCTGAATCGGACGGCTCTCTCCCAATCTCAGTCTCGCGCCAAAAGATACGGCCGCTCGCAGCGAGAAGCGTCGCTCTCGATTGTCGTCCGTTGGTGAGGCCAATATACAACCAAGTGAAGGGAATCTTGATGTGTTTTTTTTTTTCCTCAGGAGGGAGGGAGATTTTGCTAGGCCTCGCCTCTGGAGCAGCCCCAGACCGCTGTTGATTGGGGAATTTGCTTCACTGACTTAGCGTAGTTTTGTTCAATTTTCAGGGCCGAGCCGGAGTCAATCCCCAGCGCTGCTGTTGGGGCGGTACCTCCACTGCCAAGCGAGGCTGCGCGATGCAGCATGTATAGCGTACCAGGATCTTAAAACAGGGACTTTGTTGGCTGTCAAGTGCGCTATGGCCAATCACTTGCCAACTAATCAGGAATTTTCCGAGCAAGCACAAGGGGCGCAGCCAACGAACAAAAAGGACTAGCGGAACATCAATTTTCCCCCCCTTTCCACAGCGGCAGATGATCCGAGTCTCCATCTGTCTGCTTCGACTATTCTCTACGGAGAACTCCGTCCTCAAGACCCAATTAATCCCAACGCCAAAAGGCAAAAAGTGATGATCTCGCCCGGGCTCGAACCGGGGACCTTTTCGGTGGTGTCAACAGATGTTGTTAACGAAATGTCATGACCAACTAGACCACGAAACCATCTTGTTAGCTGATTGGCTGACGTGGGCTGCACGCAAAGAGCTCTATGAAGCCGTAGCATAGTCTCAGCATCTGCTACGCTTCTCGCTGCTAAGAGGCGTCCATTGTCCAAGTAACCTCTTTCTGTCCTTCAAAACAGCAACTCTAGCTCACATCCTCGATACGCCAAATCCACCATGTCTCAAAAAATCAACTCCAAAAACCTGTCCTACAATTCCTCTCTCCCGCCTTTCCTAGCTGCCCTCCGTGCCCAGGCATCTGGTGCGTCGGGCCCGGACCCTATTCTGTCAGCACAGCGCCGCGGAGGGAAGAAGCGATCAAGCAGCGAGGAAGCAGAAGATGTTCCGCTGATAGTGGATGAAAATGGGAATGCAATCGAAGATATAAAGGTCAACAAAGATGGCACTGTGCAGGAATCGCCAAATGAGGAGGCCAATGAGGGTAAAAAGGACGGAGATCCAGATACAGAACAAAGCAAACCGAACAAGAGCGAGCCCGAAACGGCCAAAGCTTCAATAGGTGGAAGGAAACGCAAGGTCGGCAAAGTGGTTGGAGAAAACGCCGAAGGCGCCTCTCCCGAGAATTCTACGGCAGGCGAGAAGAATGAGGCTGCTACAAAGGACCAGAAAGATGCCGAGCAAGCTACCAACCGGAAGACGAAGAAAAAGGCGAAGAAGATTAAGCTTAGCTTTGACGAGGAAGAAGGCTAGCCGGCGCGATTGACGAGATGACGCAGTTCAGCGTACAGGAAAACTTGTGACGGATCATATCAGGCACCAGCATTGATCATCAACTGCTTTATTTTGCGACAAGAACACCCTGAAGAGATCCACGATGAGCTCTGCAATAAGCCGCAGAAAACGCTCGCATATACTTGCGCATCGCCAATTTGTGGATTTGGCCAGTTCGATATGGCAGCTACTACAGTCCGATGCTGCATGGGTCTCTGGTTTGTGATGCAATTCTTTTAATTCAGGGCATTATCATGAAGCCTCACAACAACGATGCGAGGACGGGACATGAAAACTTGGAGCACCAGACAACGGACGCAACTACCTGCGTCGGCATTAGATAACATCAAAACATGCAGGCCCCCAATTTGTCAATGCTTGTGATTCACATTGGAACGAATTCATCAGTATCTACAGAATACACAGCTGCTTCCCGCTCTCGCGGGCTTGGCATTTCGCTCCTCTCCATCCTACGCCTTGATAGTACAACGTTTCCAATCCCCTGCCGCCAATTTTTTCCCTGCGTCGCCATTGTGCATTTATCGGTAGCGGTACTCGGGCTTGACGAAGTCGGCAAAGGTCTTGGGCTCCTCGATCTCCTGGTGGTGGTGGTGGTGGCCGTGGTCCTCGGCACCGACGTAATCCATCTTGTAGACGCTGCCGCACTCGGGGCATCGCTCAATGGGGCGCTCCTTGGACAGCTACAAATGTGATTCCCTCGTCAGTTTTCATGACATTTACACTTCCGCAGGATGTGCGTTTATGAGTTCCAGGTACTTACACCGAGCCAGATGACGACGTGGGAGTCGGCGGGAGAGCCGGTGCAACCAGCGAGCTGCTCCTCGCCGGCGGAGCGCACGAGGATGGGGTTCTCCAAGGTTCCCTTGCGGCTGGCGTCGAGGGGTCGCATGTCGAAAACGTCAACACCCTCCATCTTTCCGAGGATTTCCAGACGCTCAAGACCGGTGGCCTGCTCGAGATCGGTAGGGACGGTGCCGGGCTGAGCACCAGGGCCGATAAGATCCTCCTCGACCTTGACCTCTGCACATGGTGATTAAGCTCTCACGTTAGCAATTGCCATGCCATGACCGAACAATGATGCCCAGCTAGGATAGATGGTAGATCTATAGCATGCTCGGCGCAAGATGTTCATGTATAAAAAAAAATCCACATACCAGACAGAGTCTTGTAAGAAGCAACCTTCTTCTGCTCACTGGCGCTTGAAGGAACAGCAGAACCTGTATAGCGCCCACGCTTCAAGTCAGCCACAGCTCCAGCACAACCTCATCCCATCCCATCCAAAACATCCGCCGTCCTTCCAAAACAAACAGCTGTGGGGGGGGCAAGGGAACAAAATGGCATACGGCGAGCAATAGACGTGGTGAAGCCGCGGGCAATGGCCGGGGCAACGGCAGCGCGGCGGGCCGCAGCGATAGCAGTGCGTTGCAAGAACATTTTCGATGCAGTCCGAGTTCGGGTCGTGACCTGTTGCTTGCGGAAAGAAAAAGGTGGTGATGGTTCGGGTTACGTGGGGAGAGGTTCGTTTCGTTCGAGGGATTTGCGGATGGTCTGATTTGGGAACCCATTTCGGGGTTGGATGGGTAAAAGGGCCCCAGTTTCGGCAGCGAATTGGCCAATCGGGGGCCGGGGATTGGGAACACGTGACTAAGCTTTGGCTGTGAGCTGATGGTTCGGGTTTTTGTGTGGATGACTGATGACTGCTGTTATTACTGTGAGAATTAGAGCTTAATAGCGAAAGTTAATACAAGCTAAATTTCTTATTCATTGATTAGCATGATTTATTTTGGCGGATTAGAAGCTCTGCAGCTCATTCACCTTGTCCGCACCTCTTTTGCATAGGTAGGTAGCAAAGAGTGAGCTTGCCCTACCAGCCACATAGCCTCATGGGCGATGGTGGGGATGTTCCAAAGATTCAGGTTTAAAACCACCACATCATAGCTACTGTGCGACGTGAAGCGTTGAGTTCCAAGTATATATATAATCCGACTAGTCAGCAAGATGCGACGCCAAACCGAAAAGCAAACCCCAAATGCCAAATAGCAATGACCATAGATCCTCCAGTGAAAACGAATTACTCCCGCCCCCACATTCCCTCCTCCCAAGATACGCATGCTCACTCCTTAAATCCGCCCTTTGCTTTGCCTCATTGTCAGATAATTCCTTTACTTGCTTCCTCGTGAACCATTTGGATTCCCATTGAGATTAAGAAGTCTCTGAGCATGTTGCTGCCTGGCTCGAAACGCATTGACGCCAGCATAAACAGGAGGTGTCCCAGCACGACGAGAGCGTCGTTCGATCCGTCGAGCTAGAACTGGAGCTGGAGCTGGAGGAGCCTCGGGACCATTATCCACATCGGTGCTCAACAGCTTCGAGCTTTGTGGTCTCTGTGGTAGGACAGCCTCTTTGTGCATCAAAGGTGTTTGCCGCACAGCACCTTTCTTTCCACTCTTCCTCTTTCGGCCGTAGCTACCCAGCTGGTTTCTCTGTTGCGCCGACAAAAGGACCGCCTGTCTCATTACAGAGTCTTGGTAGACTTTCGACTTCCCATCCTCAGAGTCATCAGAGAGTTTGTAGACGAGCGTTCGGAGAAATTCCTTTGGGTTGTCGCCCGGCTTTGGCAGCAAGCTCGCCGTCTTTTTTAAAATCCTCCATCTAATAAAGTCAAAGGGGTCCATTGCAAGTTCTCCGGTTTTGTGCAAATGCTGAAGATCGGAGATTTTGCAGGCAAGCCGATACATGAACTCTTTCTGGCATAGGCCTCCCGGGGGCAGATATGCCTTGCCAATAATCTGATTGGGATGATACTGGCTATTCCCACCAAAAATTTCTCTGATCTTGATGTACTTGCTCGAATTATCAGAGTAACGCTTGAGTGCTCTCTTCACCTCCTTACTTGTCGGATCGGTCCGGATGCGCTCTTGTGCTTCTTCCTTCTTCTTGGCTTCTGGATCCTGCATGGCTAAGAGAGCTTCAAGGGAGTCCCATGAGCGCTCCTAGTGCTCCGATGACTCACTCAGGCGTTGCACCGGCGTGCCTAGAAGCAGCGGTGGCTCCAGGTACGTTCTTCCATCGGGTGAAAGCTTGTATACACTATCAAAAGGCGTTTGAAGTAGTTTCTTGAGAGTAACTGCATCCTCTCCAGTGGCCACGGCCGGCAGATCAGTGCCTACTGCCTGATGGTGAGCCATCATAACGGGTGACTTGAGACAGGGGTATGTATCCCAACCCTCGAGCGATGAATTATCGGTGGTCTGTGGTCGCATGTATTAGTTGGCATTCTATAAAGGCTCTCTTTCTCAACTCACTGCCTCCTACGGCTGGTCCTTTTGGCGGTGAATCACAGAGCAGCGCGCACGTAGCACGCGCCGAAAGCTATTGATAGCGATTAGTAGGATAGTATCACGATGTTGAGTATTCGACAGAAGGCTTGATCTGAGATGGAAGATGTTGGTGGCGAAGAGCCTGGTAAGGCGGATGAGGTCCGAGCAGATGAAAAGTTTGGAATGAAAGAGAAAGAGAAAAGAGAAGAGAAAAGATGCGCGTATCTATAGGGATTTTGTAACGCGCGTCCTCACGTGCCTTGCGAGCAGTAGCATGACCGCCAAAAATGTTTGCAGCTGGCGAGCGAATTTGCCAGATTGTCAGCAGCTGGCGGTAGCAGGTGGCAGCACTGAAGCACAAAAGGGCTCTGCTAAAGCCTAGATAATACAGCTATCAATATAGGGAACACTCCTATCTCTAACCAAGCAAGAATATAAGATGCAATTTATGGGCAATATTCACGACGTCACGATGTTGACGAAATGGAACGGCAGGGGGAGATTTGGAACATTTGCAGGAATTATATTGACCATTGTTTGACTCATTCTTCAAAATTTATGTAATATCAATTATCTAGGTAAGTTATCATTATTCCCCCATCTGCTACTTGTGCAGTTCTACCTCTACTCCATTATATGAATCCCATCCATCTCTCTCTCTCTCTATGCATACGCCCCGAGTGATGACATCCATCTCGCAGCTAACGTTCCTCACTTCCTTACAGCTTCTCCTCAGTCTTCTTCTTCTGAAGAGCCGGTATAGCTATTCCATCTTGATATCCGCTCGCCACATGCTTCCCCTCAGGACTCCATATCCTGCTCTCCATCATTCCCCTGCCCGCGCTGACTCTCGGCCAGTACACCTCCTGAATCCACCATCCATCGCCCTTCATCACCGCCTCTTCAGCATTGACATGGACGTAAAAAGAGTACGACAAGCTAGCCGCAGAGCCAAGATTGTGACCCCAGCCTAGATGGTTGGTAAGCATGATGAGTCCGTTGCGGTCTGCTTCAAAAGCATGCGCGACGATATGCGCATTGGGGTCATCTTCAGGAATCGGCTTATATGGCCGGTACAGAATGAGCTCGCGTCGCTCCGGCAAGTCCTTATCAGCGTTGTAGCCCGTCATGTCAACCTTGTGCATATTCAGCATCGGAAAGCCTCCGTGGCCAGCATTCGGGAACAGGACCGTGACGGCATCGACATCCAGCTGAGGACTGGCATCCCACGCGTCCGGCGCTCTCTGTGAAAGAATAGCAGCGTAGCGCTCCTGCGCCGACCCTTTCATCTGCAGTTCTGCGGGAGATGGCGTGGCACGTTTAAAGGTTGTGAGACAGGCAAATGCAACACCACCCAGCGGCCGGTTCGCATCCGAATCTGGAAAGGGACCTTTAGGAGAGCCTGAGGCTTCCTTGGGCTGTCTTGCCTGAACCAACTTGGTCGCGAATGAGCGACTTGAGTAGATGTTTGTCACCTCGTAAATAAACGGTCGATCAATCGCCCCGGGTCTCGTGAAAACTCCTTGTATAGACTGGCCCAGAATGGTCAACTCATGGCTGTTACCAACAAGGCCGTATCAAGACTCACATGAATGCCGAGTCTACCCTTTCCATTACCGTTAGCCTCCTCATCTTCCTCCACTGCTCTCGCCGCCGCCAGCGGTGCTTGAGCGTAGACATGTCCTCCAAATGCTGCCGGCGGGAAGTCGACGATGCTGCCCTTCTCATACGCCTGGAGTTTCCCCCAGGGCAGCTCTTGCCCAGGCTTCCAGGCCGGCGTACGGCTTATAAATCTCTTGACGCCATCTGCAGCATCAGCCTGCCCGTCAGGGACCCGCGATACTTCCAATGCCTCGTAAAAGTCATTGCGCTGGAGCGCGGCTGGTGAGGCCTTCGAGGTGCCCATGTTTGAATGTATCGCTCGCTACGAGCCTGATGCCTCTCAATCTACCTAGACCGCCCTATTCTTCGGGAATAATCCGCCTTCCAATCACCCAAACAGCAAGCTCAGGTGGATGTGTTTGTCTCACAAAGACTGCTGCACTCCACGCAGCGACTCAGGCCGACTTGATATAGAAACGCTGGATTGTACCTCGGCTCGCCCCGAAGACGCTAGCTGTACCCCCGTATTGCCGACCGAAAGTCCGCAATGCATTAAAACACCGATCGATCGTAAATCACATGTGGGGTTATGGTTGTGATATCAATTTAGGTTGTGGGTTTGCATTTGTTTTGAAATGGCTTTTTTTTGTCTTTGAAGTGATGTTGACGAGGTTGAGATGTCGCGTCTGACGAGTCTACGATGAGCGATACAGGTGAGAAGTACATTATCCCCAGACATGTGGTAAATTCAAATCACAAGCTAACCGCGGCCACCTAATTTCACAAAACCAGCGCAACATACGGAATATTTTGTCGAGACATCAAGATAGGCTATTGGCAAAATGTAGTCAAGTTGCCGCATCGGCACTAATAAAATGTAATACGGCAAAGGCGGATCAGATTTCCATATCGAGTATTTTGTAGAAACCAAGCGGTTGCGCCAAGAAATGGCCCGTTTGATCCGTGCATTACTAAAGTCTTACACGCCGGCATCTTTCGTATAGGCTCCCCTTCTTATGAGAAATACGCATTCCGCGGAGTTGCGTATAGTTGATAGCCTATAGTGCCGCCCACGCGAAAATTGATTTACTTGGTACAGGAATATGATGTTCATCAATTGATTTGCCTGTTAGTATTTACAATACCCCTAGAATCCATAGGAATCCCAAGAAGAGCGTAATACCCCGGATGACGATCAAATTTTCTTATACCGGAGCTTTGCATATGCTCCGTGGACCGCGGAGAGGGAGGTGAGTTGAGTAATCATCATCCATTATTAAACAAGCACAACCTACGGAGCATTTCCCAGGAATATTCTAGCTGCAATCCGTTCGTATTAGCTTGAATAGCGGTAAAGCAGCGTCTTTGCACCGGCAAATTGCACAATTGAAGAGGCACAATGGCGTGGGCCAAGGTGGCTCCATCACCTTGTTTGTAGCGCGCAACTACCCTAGAGACCGGACAAGTAACGATGATGTATTAACACCATCACAATAATAACTGATGGGCCTGTCCATACATCTTTATTCCAATCCATCACATAAAATAACAATGGACCAATATTTAGTAGTTTATGGTTTTATGGTTTTAAAGTTTGTATGATCTACCCGTGGTGCGCTGACGGACATTCTTTCCCGTGTTTCAACGTCAACGTCAACTCGTCGTCATTGATTTGCATCATCACCACATATATCAATGCCTACCTGTAACAGTGACCTCACCCTTCAACTTCAACTCACCACAAAATCAACCACCATTCACACGAGAATTAATCACTTAAAAAAACATCTACGACTACAATAATACGACATAATGTTTTCCTGGCTAGCACTGAGTACACCGCCACGCCGTCGAGATGAGGAACACCAGCCTCTCCTCCCGCAATACAACGAGGCGACTGAGAGGCAGACTCGTCTACATGAGAAGCTTCACACGTATCAAATGCTACGGGCCCTTTCAAATGGCTACATGCCCTCCAATGAACAGGTCATCACTCACCTTCGCACTCTGCTCTCGGCCGACATTCTCAACCCGCGATATCCAGGCTTGAGTCCTTCAGGCAGAGCCCTAGTTCGAACTACTCGCATGTGGCTTAGCGAATTGATCGACCTCTTGATTTCCAAAAACAACAATGATCAAATCCAGGATTTCCTCTGGTATCTGGCCAAGGCACGGCTCCAGGTAGACTCGTCAGATCTCCACTCTAGGGCTACAACAGCGAAAATGAAGGCAGATGTAATGGCCGCCGTCGCCAGTGTCAAGACTGTCGGATCACTTCTACTCACAAACTCCGACTTTCGAATTTTTCTCACAGACTTATCTACTGTCTCACGTGAAGTCTTCCGAGATACCGCATTCACACTGAGAGATGTGGCCCATGACACAGGCAAAAAGCTTGAGCCGCCGAAAGAGGAACAAGAAGCTCTTAAAACAGTCAACGGAGATGCCCAGCCTGCGCCCTCAACAGAAGAGTTGCAGCAGGAAGTCGTCGAAGTAGCCGAAATCGTTGCGGACGGCGCCGGTGATGTTTTGGGCACAGCAGCCCGCAGTGCGCGAGATCACATCGAGGGGGACGAGCAAGAGGCCCTGACGTATCGCCTCAAGCAAGCCGTGCTTAAACTTCGCCAACGGCCAAATTACTCGGATTCTGTCTCCACCCTGTCGCTTCTCTTGAGGCGCTACCTCAAAGTTTACTCCCGTGCAGCGGCTCGTACAGCTCAAGTTCTAGAGGAAGACGTCGATATCAACCCGGAAGCCGATGAAGCTCTGCATGACTTTTGGCAGCTCATCACCTCATTCGGCAGCAGAGAGGATTGGAACAGAGTGGAGGAATCATTTCATGAGGCCGTGGAAGCCGGCCAGTCTGACCCAGCATTTGAAGATCTTGTGGACCATCTCTCCAAGGTGGTGCAGGATATCCTCATGGACCCGGATTTCTTCAACGACGCGGGAAAGCGATTTGAAGAGATTCGAGACAAATCAAGGGAGCTCACAACGGAAGCCTCCATTAGAGACAAAGTCGACGCTCTGCTTGGTAATCTCAGTTCGGCCCTGCGCTCGGTGAGTCGGGATAAGGAAATCGATCAACTCATCCGTAGTTCGGCTCGCATCGCACACATTGTGTCGCCAAAGAATCAGCACCTCTACAGAGACATGACTACCGACTTCATCAACGTGTTCCTTCCGGTGTTTATGCAGACGATTCAGTATTTGCCAATTCCACGGCTCGAGGTATCGACTCCAGATGTTGATCTGCTTCTCGAAAATTTAGTCTTGGAGCCTGGCCGGACTATTAACCACTCGTCATTCCTTCCATACAGACTGCAGGTTTCAACCCGCAATGACGTCGAAATTCGCAAAGCTCGCTTCCAAACTCTATCGTCCATAACATCACTGGCCACAATTAAAATCTCGGGCTTGTCCATCGCGGCCGAGGAGCTGGGATATTGGCTACACCTGCATTCCGGCATTCTGAGATTAATGGACGAGGGCATTGCGAGCATCCACCTGGATGAGCGCGGCATTGACGTAATGCTGGACATTGAAATCGGACGAGATCGCCTCGAAAAAATTGTTTCTCTTCGCAAAGCCAGTGTCCGCATCCACCATCTCAATTACACTCTCCGCCGCTCCAAGTTTTCGTTCATGGCCTGGCTCCTCAAGCCCTTTATTCGGCCAATTGTGAAAAGGGCGTTGGAGAAGAGCATTGCTTCCGCAATCGAGGACGGACTTCACACCCTAAACCGGGAACTCGTCTTTGCTCGAGAACGGCTGCGAGCAACTCGCATCGCTAGTCCAGAAGATCTATGGACCTTCATCAGAGCAGTTGCTGCTCGACTCGTGCCCCGGCCACACCCCGACGTCGAGGCCCGCATTGGCGTACGACCGGAAATATTCCGCGGCCGATACGCTCCGGGAAGCCTAGTCCAGCTTTGGGAGCGTGAGGCTCAAGATGCCAGCCAGAAAATCTACGAATATGAAAGAGGTGGATGGCGCAATGACATATTCGGCGTGCAGACGCGTCCGGCTTAGAGACCAGGCTCAGAAGAAGCAGTAAATCAGAGAGGGGCGAGGTGACACGCTTGCTGCTGTGTGACTGACTCGTCATATCTGCTCGTGGGTGCACTGCATTAAACTGGCCTGCGGCGACAGCAGGCTGATTGTGTCGCTTGTACAGAGTAGGTATCCCGAATGTTACGTGCGGCGCAGATATTGGCTGACCGCTTGGGTTGAAGGGGCGAATGGGAAGAATGTGCTGCAAAATAGCCACCACCCATAACCGGATATAGCGGGAGGGTGGTCAAGCCTGTCGTATGCCTCTTTTGCGGTTGTTGCTGATCAATCGTCGCCTCGTCAGCCTGATTCCAGGAATTGCAATCACTTGTTCCAATTCGGGCATCGAGAAACCCCGCGATTTCAATGTTGGGCTGTAACAAAATGTGGCACATGGCCGTGTTGGAAATCGCTTCCTCAGTTGCGGCGCTTGGCTTTCGAACCCGGGGGCAGGCTTTAATGCAGCACTGAGTTGGCGGAGGGTTTCAGGTAACGCAGCGGCATTGAGTGGCTGTATACACTATTGGGCGTGATGCTGGCTCTTCGGAAACGCTGCGGTTGCTTATTAGTCGAGGGTTGAAGTCGAGGCCTGCGGGTGCTAGCCGTAGCACTATTACTTGTCATTCCGTGACACGATCAAATGTGCGGGCGACCACCCGAGGGAGCGCCATCGTCTGGTTTGTGGGTTAAATTAGGGTGTAAAATAAGAAAAAAAGAAATGCAAGAAAGGAGAGCTGGAGATGGAGGGCGGCGTGCAGCACAATGCCAACTATGGCATGATGGTTGACATGCACAACAAGACAATAATGGAAGCTGCTGCAGCGCGGACGGAGACCGATTCGACGCTCAATGGATAAAGTCCCAGGCCAGTAGGAAAAGTGAGTTGTTACCTGTCCCTCAGCTGCGTGTCCTTTGAGTGGCCAGCGAGCGGAGGTGTGGCATTCACCACAATCGACTAACCAGGGTCTCTCTGGGGCCGCCTCTGATCAACGTGACCACTTTGGCTCAGCACACGCTCGATGACGCAAAACGCACGTTGGGTCTGGGCTGTCAAGTTGTCTCAAGCCACCCGTTTCGACGCGGGCGGCTGGCAAATCACGATGAACCCGGGAAATCGACCTTGTGTGTGCGGGTAGGGTAGGCAAAAAAAAGAGGCGTCCAAGGGATGTGTTTGGTTATTTGCGAGTGCATGAGCGTATATATTGCCCTGCTAGCCCGCCCATGGGATATCAATTTGAGGGCAGCGATCCGATTCGACGGGCGCCATGTATGTCTGCAGCCCGGTTTCACAACAGCTCAATCTGGGAGAGTCTGGAGCGCTTTGTCGTGGTACATACTGTAAATAGCATTCCAAGCTTTCAAACCTGGGATCTGCAGGCAAAATAGCAAGGACTAGCGACAATAGGGCATTAAATTGAGTTGGCAGACGTGCTGTAACCCCTTCAGCGAAATAAGGTAAAATAGCGTCGAGGAGGATAAGGTGCTAATTGATCACATTTTCTTCTAGCCATCTCAGCTCCGGGCAAGGGCAGGGACCAGGGTGCATCGTATTTTGCTCTTGGGTGAACCGGCGCCGTTTCTAGTCCTTTTTCACATTTTTTTTTCTCTTGTTTCCCTGTGGCAGCGGCAATTCTCTGTCTGGCTCGTGACGCCCGTCACTGTTGCTTTCACGCCTGTGGATTCTGTTACATACGAGCCCTCTTCTTGTGCTATAAATATATATAATCGCAAGACGAAACGGGGGCACCGTGTCCCGTGCCTGTCTCCATGTGCCAAGGCAATGTATGAACATGTCTTGTCGTAATGCCATCGTTTAGCATCTTCCAAGCAGCACTACTTCTGCATGCTCGGTATTGCAAAGCGATGCTGGCCGGGGGTGTCGCAGGCGCGAACAAAATCCCTGCCGAGATCCCTGCCGAGAACAATAAATTCCGTTCGCTGCAAGGACGACGCACACGGGCGATGATGTCGCCTTGCAGTGGTTGAACCTGGGGTGCCGCCGGGTCTTTTTTTTTGTCTCACAAAGAGCAACGAGTAGTGCCACGGCAGCAACAAGCACCGTGTAGGGAGGGGGAGGGACATGGGGAGTTCCCTCTCGTTCTGTCTGCCGTGCAGAAAGTAGGGATGCCTCTATGTCGCTCTTCGTACGATTAATGCATCCTTGGGCACCCATCCATCGGAGAATCCGCCCACCATTGCAGATCGCCCCCCTGCAAAGCCCGTGCTTCCCCGGACCATGGACGGCCAGAAGTGGAAATCCGCTGCGCTGCCACACACCACCCACCCCCTTTGATGCGTTGGTCCCTTGGTCGCCGGCCAGTAAATTGGCAGTCATTCCACGCGATTCCTGATGAGCTTCTGGGGCGAACCCGTGCCTTCGGGACGGTTGGATTGGATGCTGCATAGCTAGCTTTCCCCTTCCGGGCCTGGTCGTGGCCGTCGTGTGAAAAAGGCCAGGGATGGATTGGATGGTTTGCGTCGAGAATGGTCGAGTTTAGCTCGTTTTGAGGCTTCGGTCGACGCCGCCCCATATTCATCCCAACGCCTCCCCGCTTTATGTTGCGTCTTCTCCCAGCATCTTCATTGCTTCACACAACATCGCTGGGGGATTTCCGTGAAAACCGTCAAAAAACGGTGCTCTGCTGCTTCCGGCCACAGAGTCCGTTGTACAGCTCGCTATTGCTGCTGTTTCGTAGTGGCAGCAGGTTACGAAGGCCCGTTTTCCTCCATGCCGCTCGAGATTCATCACGCTTCTGCAGGGACGCGCTCAGCCTGCAGCAACTAACTGACAGGCAAAGTAATAAGTTGGCTCAACTCGGTGTCATCACAGCCAAGCTATTTTCTTTCCCATTTCCGTGTGCTATTGTTACGACTGCTGGCAACGTCAAGTCTGAAAGCATGCAAAGCTCACTTGAGCCGGTGCAAACGCTAAGATGTCATGATCCTCTTGAGGCCAGTGCCATTGGGGTGGCAGGCTTGCATTCCAGGGGACGGTCAAGACTCAACAAGTCACTATCGAAACGCAAGAGCTCGGATTTCTTGCTTGAGGCGCCTCATTGGCAGCGTCTTAAGGGCACGCGGAAGCCCAACGCCTCAAGCCTGAGAGAGTATCCGCTTCCGGAAGATGTTATGCAGTTTACGATATTGAATCACAGCAAACACAAAGCCTTTGAATTCTCTTTGGACGCACAATGGGTGTGCAGGGGAACCAAGCGCTGTCGCCTGGGATCCGACGTCGAGGGGCCTAACACAACTACCGTCAGCCGCAAGAAGCGTCGCCTTCGGACTCAGCTCATCACTAGCAGGCTCTCTCAGCCCTTCTCCCAGCCTGCCACTCACATCTTGAATAGAGAAGGAAGGCAGGTTGGCGATCGGCGTTTTGTGAAGATGGCCGTGACGCTTGATTCCAGCCGGCGGGCTGCACACCTGCAGGCAACAGCCTACTTGAGGTATTCTATCATGAATCGTCTGCGGAAGAGGCTAGGCATCGTAAGACAGCAGGACTCGGGAAAGGAGAGCGAAGACAGTACGGTGCGGCAGAGCATAGACACCTTTACCAAGGCACCCTGGCAGTCGCAAGACGCGAAATCAACTCGGGAGGAGAAAACCACTAAGCTTCCCGAGCCGAGCAATAGTGCAAATCTAGCCTCGCCAGCATCCAAAGAGGACTCTGGCGGCGTTCAATCTGCAGAAGCGCTTGGCAAGGTCCCGGCTTGCCGTTTGTCAAAGCCGATAGCTCTTCCGCTCCCTTCTGCCGATGCCGATGCCATGAATGGCCGCACTTCGGCCCGTATCGACTCGACGACATCCCCGGAGCCGAGAACGCCTCTTGCGTGGATGTATGATGATTGCGAAGAAGACAGCTTTGCCTTTCTTCACCTGGACGAGGAGCATTTGGATGATGATGACTCTGACGTCTATTGCGACTTTGATGCCATATTCGGGGTCAAGGCCACTTCCCCCGACCCCCAATCCCCTTCGGAAGAGCATACATATGAAGAGTACATGGACGAACTAGACGGCATTTCTTGGAGGGTAGGGTGACGATTATCCCATCGCTTGCATATTCACGCATTAGAAAGACGGGTGGAAACTCATAGGAACTTGGAGGTCCGGAATCACTTTGTTAGGGCTGGAAAAATTACTGTATATTTATTCGCATGGCTGGCGCATAAGCCAAGGATGGGCTGTATGGCTGGGGGGCGTTTTTTTTTTTCTTTGTTTGGGTGAATGTTAAGGCTATGGGCGTTTGGCGGCAGGGGACCAATGTTCATGTCCCCGGTGTGTAAGCTAAGGAGTTATTATATCAGAATCCCACCAATGCATATAATAATCGTCAATCAGTTGCCGTTGGACTGCTTGCGGTTAGTATCTTCAGGAAGCTTGGAAGCTCTGTCTTTTGCGATGTCGCACATGGCCTTTTTTTTTTTACCCAGAAGCATTAGCTCTACCGTAGAAGAATATCGAGCTGGGAAGCCGTATAGGCTGAAGCAGTGGGAAATGCGCCAAGTCCTACCTGTAGTGCAGCATCGACTTCTCTTGAATAGTCGCTTCGTTCGATCCGGTCCCTCATGTCCTGCATAATTTCAGGTCGCCCTCTGCCGTTGACAAAGACGACATATCTGAGACCCGGAAACGCCTCTTCATATTCCCTGTTTAAAGCGGCTAACTCTTCGGATTCCCCTTGTAGATTGGCTTGCTCAGCGGCAGATTGTGCCGATTCAATATTCTTTTCTCCAAGGCGCGGATGGGATCCGAGGACAGACAAAAGGACGGGATGCGGTTCTGTCTCGGCAGATTTGGCGGCGAGAGAGAGCAGCTTAATCTGACATGCATCCACTAAATCGGGATAGGAGCTGTAGACCGCGGTTCGAATCACTGGCAAAAGGGTCGCGTGAATGGCAGGACTGGGCTCGAACAGCAAGTCAAGGACCTCTGTCTGCGCCAAATCCGTATATGAGTGGAGAGCAGCAATGTGAGGGAGGCGCTCTAATGGCATGATGCAATGCGTAAGCTGTCCAAAGAAGGGATCGCTGTGCTGTAAGGGGGTATCGTAGGCGAAGAGAGCTGGTCGCGTCGTGGGAAGCAACGCCGCTAATGATGCATGAAAAAGAGGGCAGAATAGATGAGATTGGGCGAGGTCTGCATGCACGCAAGCGCCTGGATTCAACCGTAGAAAGGATCAACAGCTCGCGATGACTTCAAAAAGGGTTACAGAACAAAGAAACAAACGAATGGAAGCCCAGTCAGACGACAAGCTCATCCCCTACTCCCCGCATTCCAGTGGAGCGACAAAAAGCGGCGATACCAAGTTGGTAGTTGTTGAGCGCTCTTATCACTATCAGCTCGTGACGTGCTTGAAAGCGGCATGGTCTGTGCGCCATGGAGCGGAAAATCTCAATCGGGATGCAGGTCGCGCGCGAACGGCGGCGCTGTGCAGAGTTGCAGCCTTGTTTAGCAAATTAAATCCAACTTGCCACCATTTACAGCCATTGGAAGCTCAGAGGAGATTCAAAACCAGTCGCCATGCTTTGCGGAAGTAAGTGCTACATTGCCATTATACGAATGAAGATTTTCAGACCATTTGTCTTGATGTGCATCCTGCTAATCCAAGTCTAGTCTCTGGAGAAGCTCCTCAAGAGCCTGTCGCGTCCAAGAAGTCGGGTGAGTAGATGTAGAATTCAAGCGTCTTACAGAGGACTCGGCTGATCGACTCTTTGAAGGAATCGTCTACGAGAAGCGGCTCATAGAACAATACATCAATGAGCATGGCGCAGAACCCAACGGCGAAGCTATAACGGCCGATGATTTGCTGCCCATCAAGTCCTCCCGCATCCCACGACCTCGCCCCCCTACCTTGACCTCGATCCCTGCGCTCCTAGCTACATTCCAAAACGAGTGGGATAATCTGGCTCTGGAAACATACAACCTGAGAGAGCAGTTGGCACGGACGAGGGAGGAGCTTGCAACGGCGCTATACCAGCATGATGCCGCCATTCGCGTCATTGCCCGACTGACAAGAGAGAGGGATGAAGCCAGGGACTCGTTGAGCAAAGTAACTGTAACGGATGGTGCTGCGAACGGTGATGACATGGTTGTGGATAGCGTTGAATCGCTGCCGGAAGAACTGGCAGCACGGGTGGACCAGATACATCAGAGGTCAGCACTCTCCAACCTTTTTCTCCGTCACTGGCACATGCTTACCCATTCTTTAGCTTATCCAAGGGTCGCAAGAAGCGCTCTGTTCCCGAAGGTTGGGTTTCTAGCGACGAGGTGTCATCATTCGAAACGACAACGACAAACGCCCTGCCGGTTCCGCAGGCCACCTCTCTTGATGTGGAGGGTAGCTATGCAGTAGCAGGCGGGTTGAACGGGGAGGCAGCCATCTATTCTGTCGAGGCTGATAATGTGGAGAGGACTGTTCCCATCAACGAGCCAGTGACGGATACCCTGTGGGCTGGGTCAAAGGTCTTCTTCGCAACCAGCCAAGGAAACATCAAGGTCTACGAGGCCGGCAACGAGATTGGAACGTTATCCGAGCATGCTGGGCCCGCTAGCAGCCTAAGTTTACATCCTTCTGGAGACCTGCTTGCGTCTGTGGGTACCGATAAGAGCATTGTCTTTTACCACCTGGAGACCATGAAGCGAGTCAGCCGAGCTTATGCCGATTCTTGTAAGTTGGAACACTTTCGAAATTCTTTACTCCTGATGTTCGAGGGCTCCGTACTAACGGAACTTGATAGCTTTGACAACGTGCGCGTTCCACCCCGACGGACATCTCTTCGCCGCAGGCACTGTTACTGGTGACATCAAGCTATACATGACAAAGACGCTCGAGCAGGCCGTTGTATTTAAGCTCGGCGCCCCGATCCAGGCCCTTGTGTTTTCTGAGAATGGATTCATGCTGGCGGCCACGGCCAAAGGACAGACTAGCGTTACTATTTTCGACCTACGCAAAGAAGGTGACGCGGCAGTGTCCAAGGTGCTCGAGACCGGAGGCTCGGTACAGTCACTGGCCTGGGACTACTCTGGTCAGTTCCTAGCAACAGGCGGAGCTACAGGCACCACCGTCCAGCAGTACACAAAGTCGAGCAAGAAGTGGAGCGAGCCACTCCGGAATTCCCTTGCATCAATCGCCGTCAGATGGGGCGAATCAGGGAAGAAGCTGGTTACTCTGAATGGAGAGGGCGTTGTAAGCGTGCTGGGCGTGAAGAACTAAAACGGCTTGGTGCAGAGTGATTCGACCTGCAGGTGCAAGCTATTTTTTCTTTCAAGCTGTTTTCCTATTTCTTAATTTTAAATCTGCACCGGGACAAACTGGGAAATCTGTTAAACGAAGGGATTTAGATTGTGTCACAACAATGGCTGTACATTTGAAAACAAATAAGGACTCTTTAATTTACTATCAGAGCAAACATGATATCAAGCGAACTAGTGTATAATCCTGTCACTTTGTCGGCAAAATGTGATAACTTTAATTAATGGCTGGATGAGGTGAAGCATATCTGAGTAATATCTCGCTTGTTGAGCCCCCTTAGTGGCTGCCTGCGGACCGGGGGGGGAATGGAGGATTTTTGAAGCTGAATCCTTCAGCTGGTTTGCTCGTTGTGCGCGATGATATGCAAGGGAGAAGAGACGCGGGTAGAAGGGGGGAAATATTAGCTCATGATGGCGTCTACTATGAGAAGGTAGAGAAGAAGAAAAAAATAAAATAAAAAAATAAACAAATATAATAGAAGATGTAATAAATAAATATAATATATATATTTTTGAGCCCTTTACGTCTTGTAAGTAATAACAGTCAAAAACAGCAATACAGTGATACCAAAAGTCAGCTCTTTTTTTTTCCTGCCGCATTTGTCATGTGTCGCCGGTGCCCCGAACATGGTTGCCGGCTCGTGTGATTTGATATTTTTCTTTCCAAGCTGAGCCGAGTGCACAGTAGGCCGGCCACTGTCCCTTGTCAACAAACAAAGCCACAGCTGGACTCGAGCCTCGTCAGCTTGCCCGGCCGCAATTCCCCCTCGATGGGCGCCTAGAGAGAAGCAGAAGCAAACATTTTCTCTTCTTCATTTGCACTAGATCCCGGGGGCCGGCGGCAATTTCAAGAACCAAGGCAGCACTCCCCACTGGCTGAAAACGCTCTCTGCTAGGAGGGGTATCCATAGCGTTATCTGCATCGCTATATGGAGTACGGAGTAATCACATCAAAAACAGCTACTGTGCGGCCTCTTCTTTCACTTCGGCATCCCAACGCCACCCTGACGCAACAGAACGAGGCGAATGCCCTGCGCACGAGACTCGGGCTGCAAATAACCAACTTTTAAGCATCGGTCGGACGAGAGAGAGAAGAAGCATTTCCTGATTCCTTTCCCTCGTGCCTCTTCTCCGTTCCGCCCTGGGCACGGCCTCTGCATCTGCGAAACACACCACCAAAAGCCTTCCGCACAAAATGTCGCGAGCCGGCGACGACGGCCTGGGGTCAATCAGCGACGACGACCTGATAGAGGTGCAAGTCACCCGAGCATCCTCCACGACGAGCAGCCGCAGTCGAAATGTGTTTGACAATCTGCTGCATCCACGTGGCGTCGCATCGCGGGCGCGGCCGGGCATGGGGGGCCTGAGTTTCCCAACACCAGCGACCGCCAGCTTTCGGCCAGCTGGCGGCCATTCGAGACGATCTCACCAGCCTGGCGGGCCGTCTCAGGCTTCGCAGGTACGCCTAAGGCCTTCGCATCAGTCGACGCTGCGTCGCTCGTGGGCGAGGACTCCAGCACCAGACTCGGCAGCGGTTATCGACCTTACCGAGGAGCCAGATTCACCCGTCGAGCGACGAAGGACGCAGCCCGCGCAGCAGCCTCAGCAACCTCTGCAACCGCAGCCACATAACCTTGCCGGAAGAAACCCTAGGAGGACAAATTCACAGCGAATATCGCCGCCGCAGTTATCGAGGAGCGACAGCACCTTCATAGGCCCGCAGCCGAGCTTCATCGACCTGACGGCGGATTCTCCCGAAGACGAGCAGCGATCTAACCGAGACCATTGGCGGCCATCGCGGACTCATTCACGGCAGCATCGACGACATCATCACGACCACGAGCATCATCTCGACCACGAGCATCATCACGACCACCTTGTTTCGCTAGACCTCATCAGCCATCAGCAAGTGCTAGCATCCGAGTTTGCCAGAGGGTTTGGCAGGACCTTGGCCGGATTTCTCAACGGAGAACTCGTCAGAGGCAGCTTTGGCCCCGAGCTGCAGACTATGTTTCCGCGAGGGGAGCCCGCCGCTCCAAAGCCCCCAATGGAGCCCATCCCACCCACGAGGGCGGGCTTCACCCGCGATACCTGTGCCGATAGCAAGAGCGAGCAGGTGGTGATTTGTCCTGCCTGCAACGAGGAGCTTGCCTACGATCCTGCAGAATCACCAGCGACCCCTTCAAAGAAGAGGAAGAGGACGCCTGGAGAGCATCATTTTTGGGCGCTGAAGAAATGTGGTCACGTAAGTGGAGCTGAACCCGTCCTATTCGTATGCCAGGGTCTGAACCTCAAACTAACTGGACGGAATGATGATGATGCAGGTTTACTGTGCCGAATGTTTTGAAAATAGACGGCCAACCAAAACATCGCCCGATGGCGTTGGCTTCCGCATGCCTGCAGGGAGCAAGACGGCTGCCACCGCCAACGACATACGATGTGCCGTGGATGGGTGTGACACCAAGGTAGCTGCCAAGACTGAATGGGTCGGCATATTCCTTTAGAGATACACGGCGGGGAGAAGACGGTTTGTTATTGTTATTGTTCCATTTGTTGCACACTCATTTCGCCTTGGAAGGGGCTGGCTATCGATGTGCGGAAAGCGGGTAGAGTAAATGGCACATTGGCATGAACGGAAGGGAAAAAACTTGTTTCTTCTACTTTTTCTGTTTGGTAAACGACTACGAAACGGAACGCACACGAAACGGAGTTTTGGGCTTGTTTTGTCGGTCAAACACAGGCCAGGGAAAGATTTTTTTTTTTTTTTGTCTGTTCGTTTTGTGTAATTTTCTTTCTTTCTCAAGGGGCGTTGAAAGGAGTAGCGACGACATCTAGGGCTCCAGACGGGAAGGGGGGTGTCAGGCGGGAGCGTTTTTGGCTGACTTTCTTCTTCTTCTACTTCTTCTTCTTCTTCTTTTATTCTCTTTGCTTTTTAATGTATGGATATAGATGGTTTCTTGTCTCTTTTTTTCTCGGCTTTCCCTGGCTTTTGTTGTTGTTGTTTTTTAAACGAGTGTTGCTACCTATCATGTGAGAGATACCCCTTGGGCCTCCAGGTAACGGTTTCTAGCCGCCACTGCCGAGTCGCAAAAAAACAAATTCACGATTCGGCTTCGGCTCGGCTTGCATATAATGGTGTTTTTCTTTTTTTCTTTTAATTAAATTAAATCCTCATCTTTGGTGTTCCCCGTAACTCAGCAAGACCCGTATAAAATGCGAGCTCTTCCTTCCACGGTGACAGTAGTAAGTAGGTGATTTTGATTGATTCATTCGGGCTTAGTTCTAAGGATGATGCGTGAGAGCTGCGGCTAGCCGGATGGAGCGGGGGGGTAGAGGTCATGTTCCTTGCTTGAGAGGGGGCTAATGCAGCTTGTGCATGAAGATGAGATGAGACGGAATGGGATTCTTATATAATATTTGTTTTGCTGGTGAAGATGGGGGTTGTGGTGGCGAGAGGGATGTGTATTGTATTGTAGGGTGGTTCTGGCAGGTTATATAACAGTGTTCTGTGGAAAGATCGGTAAACAGGTGAGTTGGACGCATTGGATACAACAGGCAATACCGCCTTGGAACAACAACTCAAGGGCCATCAAGAACATACATTGTCACAAGCAGCTTGAAAACAAACATGAATAAAAGTGTCACTTCATCTACCTCTCACATTTCCACAGCAGAGAGCAAGAGCTAAATGCTACCAAAATACACATAAAAAGCTAACCTCAATAGTAAAACCATATTCGCCATGAAATGCAACATCAGCCAGTATTCTCCCGTATGCCACATGCAATGTTGTTCGCCACGAACCCCGCTAAATCACAATATCCCATCCATGTACCTGTTCTCCTCCGTCTATCCAGGGGGTATATCATTTCTCATAGGCGCCTTGCAGCCGTGTGTTCCGTCTAAATCATGTACATCATAAAGAAAGCTCCGTCGCCAGCTCATCCATCCAACTTCCCCCAAATTCCGACTCCTGAGAAGCCATCAGGTGCTTAGTCTCACTGAATCCAGGAGAGGTAATGTTTTCTTTGCTAGACTCTTTGATAGGTGTCTTAGAGCGCTTCGGAGATGAGCGTCCGTGTTTCGCCTCTAGGGGCAGTGGTTCGTTTGTGTTAAGGGAGGTGTGAGAGGAAGGGGGCCGAGATGTTTCATGAGCTATAATCTTCTTATCCATCTTTGCCTTGGGAGGCGATATTATATTAGGTAGAGCGACCTGCGCGTTTGTTTCAACCAGGGGCGCCCTTTGCATGGCCGTCCTTCCGGGAGTGGAGTTGGAATTCCATACGAGTCCCTTTCTTGTGGAAAATTGTGGCGCTGCTGCAGTTGTAGGTCTGCTCTGTCGGGGAGCCTGCCCCTTCTCATGAGGCCCTGTCTTTGATGCTGCGGCATCAGTCGTTTTGGCCTTCATCTTGCTGTCTGCCAATCTCTTCTCTCGAGCGATACGCTCGGTTTCTTTCTTCTTGGCTTCTTCAAGCTCGGTAGCCTCCAATTGAAGGACTCGCCGCCTCTGCTCTTCTTCCTGCTCTGCCGTTCGTCGACTGCGAAGCAAGGCCACAGCCATTCTCTCGTTTGATCCAGAAGAAGTAAAGAAGGGCTTAGGTGGCTCGGGTGATGAAGATAGAGTGCTGGCAGGCAATGGACCCTTTCTAGGGGCTGGACTCGGAGCCCGAGCTTTAGCCAACCCTGATTTGTTGGGTTGAGAGATGAACGAGATTTCTTCTTCCTCCAGCTCTGCTGCTTGTTGCGAGGATGTGGGAAAGAAATCATCCATATTAAAGAGGATTTGTTGGGTGCTGAGAGGAGGTGCTTGGAATTTTGCAGCAATAGGAGAGATGGTAGAGTGTGAAGGCCGCGGAGCTGCCGGTACTGGCGGTGGCGGCATGAGGGCCGCCTGGTCCTGTTTTGCAGGACCTGTGACTCGAGAAGTTTTCTTGGAGATGACAGCGGTAAGCCCGAGATCCACTTCGTAGCCCGTTGCTGCGCGAGCTGATCCCTGAGATTGTTGTAAAGAATGCTTCTCCGGTGAGATTTTCGTAGTGTGTTGTTGGGAGGTCATTACAACGTCCAGAGCCAACATTTCCAGTTCCAAATCATCTTCATCGTCAAATATCAAGTCAAACTCTTGAAGAGCTATTGGTTCAGGGTTCTTGACTAAGATGGAGGGATTTGGTTCGTGGAGAGTGGTCTCGTGCAAATGACTCTCATCTCCCTTCTCTGGTAAGGCTTCTGCGGGGGATTGCAGCTCTATACATTCCCCTGTGGTACCAATGTTGTTCTTTGCCGTCTTCTGGTTAAATGAGAGTTTTGAAATCTCCTCGTCTGACATGATTTCAAATCCCTCCAAGAAATCTTCTTCAGCAGTGAGCTCACTTTGAGCAGCAGCAGCGGCGGGCTTAGTGCTGGGTTCTTCAACCACGGGAGCAAATTCTTCCCCTTCCTTTTCTGCTTCGTCATCACATTTCTCCTTGGGCTGTTCCTCATTGCAGAAACGCTTTGGGCTTGGAAAGTCGTCATCCTCATCCTCGTCGAGTTCCTCCACAACAGGTAATGCCGAGGCTTTTGCTGTATCCGTATTCTCCACATCCTTGCCTTTACAATCCCTCTTATTTCCCGATCCATTCCCTCTGACGAACCAGGCAATGGTGTCTTGGCTTGGCCGGACGTTTACTAGAGGCAGGCCTTTCTTCTTCTTTTCCTCCTTCTCTGCCTGTTCCTTTGCTCGCTTCTTTTCTCTTAGAGCTTTAGCTTTAGCAGCGGCTTTTTCCTTCTCAAACTCCTTCCGGATACGCTCCTGCTCTGCTCTCTCCTGCCTCAGCTGCTCGGCTCTGGAAACGCGCGGCACACGATTTGCAGCTTGGTAAGCCTTGCGCACTTGTTTAGATGTCATGGGGCGATTCTCGACGGGGGTTCGCGTGGCCGGCCCCAGGGGCGGCACAATAGTAAACGTTTTCTGAATCCGCATTGTGGCAATTGTGACAGAGTCAACGAAGAAAAGTTCCTGGGGGTGATGTCTCCAAGCATTGCATGTTAGTGATGTTGTTGTTGTCGCGGGGTAAGATGCAAAAGGTGAGGCCAGAAGCGGGCGTGACACTGTTGACGCGAGACAGATACGCTGTCACGTGATGGCAGTATACGAGAGCTGCCTGGACCTATTTTGTATTCTCGTATTTCATATTTCATATCTTTGTACAGCTACGTAACAATGCAATCAATGGAAATTCAAGTTTCCTTTACTCATTTATGGTTGGCCACGCTGAGTCGATCGGATATAGAGCCCATACTGAGCCTGATTTTCGCAATCTCATATGGAGTATTCTGTGCCGCTTAATCCGCGAGGCGTGTAAGCCGTGAACCACTCCAGCACTCCGTAGATGCTGTGATATTGCTCTGCTGACCTGTTTATGCGCCTTTTTCATACAATATTAAGATCCATGATAGAAAAAGTTTTTTATTTTTGTTTGGTGCAGCTCAGCTGTCATTTTCAATGTAGCCACTCCTCCTGCATTTGGTTGAAATAGACAAGCACGGTGCATACCAGGGCCCTATATAGAGATGTACATTTTCATATCAAAGCTCACACATCCAACCGTTTACCTGTCCAGGGGCTCAACCGTGGGATCCCAAGCACACGGGCTGTACTCCGTCGTCGTCAACTCCTTGACCTCGTCCTCTGTCAGCTCAAAGTCGTACAGGGCCGCATTCTCCGCAATGCGGCTCGGCGTGACGCTCTTGATCAGAGGCACAAGGCCCTTTTGCAAGCTCCACCGCAGCAGGACCTGCGCCTCAGTCTTGCCATACTTGTTGGCGACGGCGAGGACCTTGGCATCGCCGAAGCGCTCGCCGCGGACAATGGGGCAGTAGGCCTGGACGGCAATGTTCCTGGCGTGGCACCACTGCACGATGTCGTCTCGGGGAAGCCAGGGGTGGATTTCCCACTGGCCGACGGAAATGACGCCGCCCTTGCCGGCTCCGCGTTCGGACTCGAGCTCCTTGATGTAGGTCTCGAGCTCGTTCAGGTGGTGCACGCCGTAGTTGGAGATGCCAATGGAGCGGACCTTGCCGGCCTCGACAGACTCCACGAGGGCCTTCCAGGCGCCCTTTCGGTTTTCGACGCCGCCGTAGGGGGAGTGGATCAGCACAAGATCCAGGTAGCTCAGCTTGGTCTCCTTGAGCGCAATATCGACCAGGTCAAGCGTGTTCTGGTAGCCGAGGGGCTTCTCACGCACGGGGACCTTTGTGGTGAAGAAGACGTCTTCTCGGGGAACTCCAGATGCGGAAATGCCCGCAGCGGAAGGTCCCTGGTTGCGGTATGCGGAAGCGGAATCAATCTGCAGCGCGCCAATAAAAGAGATGCATGTCAGCGGGCAGAATCCCGTCGTGCAGGGGAAAACATGAGGTTACATACATGTCTGTATCCGATTCGCAGAGCTTCTTTGCAGACATCGGTTGCCACAGCCGCAGATCTGTGAAATGGCGTCAATATAAATACACAATCACACGCCTTTCTCTCTCAGAGGTTGACTGACGTTTGGTAGACCTAACAACGCTTGTCAGCACCATGTTGGCAAGTTTAAACAGCCCCCCCAAAAGTTAACTAAATAGTTGACAACTTACTCCAAAGCCAAGTAGCGGAAGCTGATAGCCCGAGTTGAGCTTCACAGCAGACTGCAACGTAAACTTTTGCGCCATTTTGGACAAAAGTTGTAAAATAATTGACCTTGTTAAACTCAAATCCCAAGATTACGGAGCAGAACGAAACGTAGTGGAAGAAATAAACAAACAGAGGGTAATGTTCAAGTTTTTGATTATTATTTATGTAAATGATGTCAACTGCGACCCCTCAATGGGTCGCAGCTCCATGAGGGGCAATTAGCTAAGGCTGGTTTGTTGGCTGATAAATGCAAGAGTTCGGAGTTTGTGGCATCTTGTATCCAGTTTGGGCGCCTGGGAATGGCTTTAACGCCGAGGCTGAGAAACGGCCAAACTTGCCTGCACGGCTGATTGCGATGATGGGAATATGCAGGGTGTAGCTGCTCAGCTGGGTTCGTAGCACAAAACCTGCACACCATCTGTGATACCACTAGGTACGTACAGAGTACAGGCAGTGCGGTGACACTTAAAAAGAAAATAGCAGCCTCATGCCCAATTTTGAAATCGCTTTTAATTGTTATCCAAATCCCATCTAAATCACGCTATCTAACATGTCTATTTCATCCTCCTCGTTCCGTCTATCAGGCGTCTGTTCCGGTGCTTCCTCCTCTTCCTCCTCTTCATCCAGGTCGTGCATTGGATAGTTTAGAATGGCGGCAATATTCCCCATCATCTTTAGGCGCTGCCCACTTTCGTGATCGCTGCTTAATATTCGTGCATCGCCACCGTCGTTTTTGACCTTGTCCACCAGCGCAACGTACTTTTTCCGTGTCGCGAGATCCTGACTTCTGAAGAGGGAGTTGTTGATTAATAGCACGCCTCCGCCAGGCCCAACTGCGCCGTCAGCGACGGCCTTCTCTACGGCCCTGCTGCCGTACCAGGCTCGTCCGTCGTCGAGCTTGAGTAGATCGAAAAAGTTGTCCATGTACTGCGCCTCTTTTGCGTAGTTCATGTCCTTCATCTTGGCGAGGACCTCGGGGCTCTTGAGCACTTCGTTCAAGCTATGAATGTGGCCTGAGTTGGCGTGTATTACCGTCGCCTGCCTTGCGACGGCTGTGAGGACCTTGTCCGACTTGTCCCTGCCCTGCTTTGCAATGTATTCTCTAAAGTCCGTCGCGACAAACCCAGGACTCGCCAGCAGTAAAGGTCTTGACTCGGAGAAGTCGACTGCTCTTAGTAATGATGAGAGGGTCTTGTCGAAGAATCTTCGCATGCCAGCGTCTTGGTCCGAGGCGGTGTCGCGCTTCTTGGGCACAACGCTCTCCACGCGGGTCTTGAGGACGGTTCTGAATTGTGTGATGAGACAGATGTTGGCGAGGCCCTCCTGCATGACGACGGCGGCCATGGCGCCGTTCTTGTCGTCTGATAGGGCCTGCGCCAGAGTGGCCTTGGCTACGCTGTCCCAGCCATCGGGTTTGACTACGGTAAATGATCTGTTGATCTCGATGTCGAGAGTGTGATGCGCGCCCATGGAGACATGGTCGTTTTCGGCGGCGACGACGCCAGAGACACGAAGGGAGGAGACGGCGGGATCGAAAAAGGTCGACTTGACCCGGATGGCCAGATTTGTGTGGATTCGCTCGGCGGCGGGGACGCCCGTGCCAGGGTTGATGTTGACGACCTTTCGGATGGCGTGCGCATGGACGAGATCGCCGGGGACGATGAGGTTATACGCATGCCACTGCAAGAAAGATGGGCGGTTAGCCGTCGCGACAGCATCAAATGGCAAATGCCGTCAAGATGAAGTAAAGTCCGTGACGGCGGGGCAGGTGATGCAACTGACCATGTCCTCTGGATCCTCTGGCAGGAGCGAGACCTGCTCGTCCTCAAACTCTTTGGGTATGTGTCGCGACACGAGCTTCATGGTGAATCCGGGATCAAATATGAGTTTGGGCTCTGTTCTTTGATCCTGAAGCAGATTCGATGCGATGCGATGCGATGCGATGCGATGCAAAGGCCTTGTTTTGAAAGTCGAGCGTCGCCGTTGAGTCAAAGGACTCTTATCGAGCCAGAACTCTAAGCCGATAAGCTTTAGTGGTGCAGTGGCGCTGAGATCGCTGCCTACAGCTACGGTACGCGGACAAAGTACTCCGTTCCATCAGTGCCTCCCTAGAAGTCTCCCTGGAGTTTGTCAAGTTTTAGTGATTCTATCTGCCTGAAATCCAGAATTTAGCAGCCAAAAGGTACCTAGTACTGAAGGCGCTTTGTATCTGTCAAAGTAGCAGTCAACTGTTGAAATGGGGATTGTTTGAATTCTTTGTGGCTTCGCCGCCAAATATTCCAACCTTCCATTCGGCAATTTCAAAAAGCTTCCATCGCTTAATATCCTGGAGATTGCCGCTGCGGAGCGGCTGAGGCTTGACGCAAACTGAACTGCCGGGCCGGCATTTGCCCAAATAGGTACCGATGGATGGCGTCTCATGTGAAGTACTCCTTGTTTACAGTCCGGGACGCTTGTAATTTGGGACCGCGATTAAAGTTGCGATGGGCCAACTTTAGTTATTCCATACAGCTTACTTATGCGGTGTTGTTTACTTGTCTTCCATGGCAACCAAGGCAACCAACCACTATTTTTATCAAACTTACCGAGTGCTTACAGCCCGGGTAAGCAAGCGGAAATCTATCCGCAAGCATCTCCCAAAACGCCATGTGCCCGCTGCATGTTGCTGCATGTCAGCCTATCACGCGCCATGAGGCTCTCCTTGATCAATCGCCTAGAAGCGAATCGCGCAACAGGTTCTTGAAACAGGGAGCGGATAGCCCGAGACAAGCAGCTGCGGGAAAATCAAGACAAAACATCGCATCCGAGCTTTCTCGGATTCGCTTACTAGCTTACGGGTACCTTACCGACCTGTCCCTATTCCAGGTATCCTATCACATCCCATCCCATCCCATCCCATCAATCAGATCCCAGGCACGCCTGTATATTGATTGCCCTTTGCGGCCGACGACAAACTCCCCCGCCATCTATAATCAGCGCACTTTGCCAGAACGAGCCATTGATTCGGTGACCTGCTTGGCACTTGCGCAAGCATCGCAAGCATCACGATAGCCGCGTCATTTGTGAAGGGATCTCAGCCCAGATAATGGGGAACTGTTGATTTTAGATTGCGGGCGAGAAGGGCCCCAAATTAGAATGCGAGTTTCGCGCAACAGGCCGAAGGACTATCAAGATCAATATCGACCATGGCAGTACCTGGATTCTACCTGCTCGAGACAAAGAGAGATGCGGCATATGCGTGTCAATAGCAATAGCCCGCCTGTGTTTGGGCGTCTCGCCAGGTTGCCCCATAAGGGAGCTGTGGACGCCCCTTTCCGGCTAGTTTGGTCGAGCAAACAATCCCGATCAGAACTCGGTTGGAGAGAGTAGTTCTGATGGTTCGTGCATGGATTTGCTGTTTTTTTTTTTTGCCCCAGCGGCAGTCGGGAGGGGCAGGTGGGCGAGATGAAGTCATTGACGGTCATTGTTGACTGAGGATCCCCGATCCATACCACTGGGAACGATGATGATGAAGAACCCAGATACTGACAGTCGACTTACAAGTTGTGTACGAAACGCAGTTGCTGCTATACTCCTGAAGTCAGCACCAGAAACCCCTCAGGCCTACTACTAGCAGAAATAGCTGGATATCCCACCGGCAGCCCTTCGTATCGTAACCTCTCTTCATTTTGCGCTCCCAACGGTTCGGCGGGTCTCCGCGGGATGACATGCTCCTCTCAGCGGGGGGGAAAAAGTTGATCGGACCGAGGCAGCGCTCAAATCAACTCACAAAATGCAACTTTACGCGTATCCGTCTCATTGCACCTGCATACAAAGAACGGAGCAACAGTCCCCAGGGCCCGGCACCCGCGCGTGAGCTGCAGCAGCGACTCCGATCATGCAGCAGAAAAATACGGAGCTTCCGCATGCCCGATGGCCGTCCTCGAGACGGGTTTACCTTGGCCGACGGACGCATCAGGGTCGAGGCTCAGCCCGGGAATCTGTGCCCCGTTGCTCTAGAAGAGGAGATATGGAGATGAAGATGAGACAATTTATTGCAACTGCTTAGATTAGTAGCGATTACTGCTACTACCACTGCCATCATCTCCTCTGCATGTACTCTGCATGTACTCCCTCTCCTCTCTCTATATGGAAATGGCCCGTCAGCCAAGCCAAGGCAGCCTTGGATCCTTCACGAGGCGCAAACGCGGACATATGCGTCATCATGCGACCCGCAATACGTACCTTCTTGGCAGTGGGTACTTTGTTCTTTATGTGCATCGAGATTTGGGCACCTCAAAACTCTCTCGCGTGCGCCAAGTGCGACCGTCGTTTTCGCCGCCCCGGCATTGGATCCTTCGTACTCGGAACGGGATTGGAGCCTTGGCTGGTTGATTTTTGCTTGAATCAATTTCTTCTTTTTCTAGTTGCTCCTTTTTTTTCTGATTTGATCACCTTTTTATTTATCCGTTCCCATCAGCAAGTAATACTGATACCAACTCCCTACACCACGGCCAGTACTGAAATATATCCGGGATATTAAACTCCTCCTCCTCTTCTCTTCCCCCCCCTGTCTCTTTCAGCGCCGCAATCCGCCGTCTCTGATCTGCTCCACCGCCGTTGCCTGCCATCTCAAATGCTATTCGGACTGCGTGCGCCTTGACCTCTCGTCTAATAATCGAGCAAATTAGGCGCCCGTTTCTCTATTCTCCAGGCCCCGGCTGGCCTCGTCTTATTCGGAGCCCACGGACTGGCACACGCGCTTCTTCTAGGGGCCTAAACCTTCCGCTTATAAAGAAGCTTAGTCGGCCCACTCGGGGCCTGACGTTGTCCGTAGTCCGTTTTTGCCTACTTTTCGAAACGTTTGTACGTCAAGGCCGGGGGTCAGCTCGTGACTCTTTTGACTCTCGAATTTTCTGCGAGGCTCTAAAGAGCGAGCGCCAAGCTTGGTCTGGTCGTGTCAGCCTTTCGCTGCCCATCCTCCTCCTTCGCATCGCCTTGCCTTTCCCGCTCTTTTTGCCTCCTTATCCGCGCGGATCTTAATTGCGACCATCGCCTCGGGTTGCTGCGACTGCCCGTCGGGGGCGCGGCCTGCTATAGTCTTGTGTGTCTTTTGCAGCATGGAATATGCCTCCACCAATACCTTCGCCTGTGGAAGTGGGCGAAAGCCAATTGACCTCCAAGAAGGACGGTAGTTCCAAGAATGCCGCCAACGGATCATCCGGCAACTCTGAGTCTCAGCCGCTACCCATTGTAAGGCGGTCAACCACTCGACTGCCGCGAGCTCCTACACTGCAGCTACAAAATGGAAAGGAAAGGGAAGCCAAGGGCTTGTCGGTTAGGACGTTGTCTTCGACCCCGCCAGCGTCGACGGCCCTGGACCCTCTGAGCACGGTATGTATTTTCGCCACTCTTCAATGTTTTTGGATGAAAATCAATGTGAGAAGCTGACGGGCATATTTGTTGTAGCAAATCTTCCTTAGGACAAACAGCGGCAGTCTTGAAACGTCCCTCGCTCAGCGCTTGCGCAACTCTACCAAGCCCGATAGTCCCACAACTGAAAGCTTCCCAAAGAAGAGCATTAGTATCGAAAACACAACCCGCCTGGCAAATGGCTTGGCAGACTTTCCCAAGGATCGAAAGTACTTTGCGCCCCAGCCTCCCTGCATAAAAAAAAAGAAAAAAGGGTCTACGCCACTTGATGGATCATGCTAATGTTTTGACTCTTAGGAAAGGGACCTCGTTTTTAAGCCGCCTTGCTATGCGGAGCGCCTTTAGAAAGAACGACGATGATGCGCCCGATTCCGACTCTGAGCTGGGCGAGCTGCGCACCGAGGGGAGCAGTGCCCGTGCTCCAATGTCCGTCATGAGCGACGGCGGAGGTTACATTCCGCTCTACAAGGAGCCCCCCCGCTACATCCGTGTGAGATCGCACAACAGTAAGCGCCGAGACTTCAACCGCCTCTTCCTAGCCCAAGAACTACTGGGCCCGAAGCCGGAGAAAGACGACGAGCCATC
This sequence comes from Trichoderma brevicompactum, assembly GCA_003012085.1. Lineage (NCBI taxonomy): Eukaryota > Fungi > Ascomycota > Sordariomycetes > Hypocreales > Hypocreaceae > Trichoderma > Trichoderma brevicompactum. The sequence goes on from PXNZ01000045.1 coordinate 111,963, forward strand.
ACAAGGTCGTGCGCCTGCTACCGCCGTGGGCACGAGGCTCCTGAAAGCCGGTGATGCTATTTGGGCGGCCGAGTTCAGCATCGATGGTCGCTACCTCGCCGTGGCAGGCAAAGACCAGATAGTGCGGGTCTTTGCGGTTCTCTCGACGCAGGAGGAGCGCAAGGCGCATGAAGAAGAGGAGGAAGCAGAAAGAGACGCGCAGGGCAAGTCTAGAGGGGAGCGGCTGAGCGCGCCGGTATTTCGAAATAAGCCGATCCGCGAATTCGAAGCACACACCGGTGAAGTGCTGGCCCTCTGCTGGAGCAAGAACAATTTCCTCTTATCGACATCCATGGACAAGACCGTGAGGCTTTGGCACATTAGCAGACAGGAGTGCCTTGCTACGTTTACGCATCAAGACCTCGTTACGTCGATTTCGTTTCACCCTACCGACGACCGGTTTTTTCTTGCAGGCTCCCTCGATGCCCAACTCAGGCTTTGGAACATTCCGGACAGGTCTGTCGCGTTCTCGGCATCCACAAATGAGTTCATCACGGCGGTGGCCTTTTCTCCTGATGGTAAAATGGCCATTTGCGGTGTATTGAACGGCATGTGCTCCTTCTACGAGACCGAGGGGCTCAAACTAAAGTTCCAGATCCACGTCCGGTCGTCGAGGGGGAAAAACGCAAAGGGTAGCAAAATTACGGGCATCAAAACAGCAACCGGCCCCGGGACTGGCGAAGTAAAGGTGCTGATAAGCTCCAACGACTCCCGCGTTCGAATTTACAGCCTAAAGACCCGGATGCTTGAAGTTAAGTTCAAAGGCCTAGAGAACCAGTCCAGCCAGATCCACGCTCGTTTTAGCGACGATGGGACCTATGTCATCTGCGGTAGCGAGGATCGAAAAGCATACATCTGGAACACGAATACGACGGAGGCCGAGATGAAGGACCGCCAGCCCTACGAGTGCTTTGACGCTCACCCAGAAGTTGTCACCACCGCGCTCCTGGCACCAACACGCACCAGACAGCTCTTGAGCGCCTCGGGAGATCCAATTTTTGATCTTTGCAATCCGCCGCCGGTCCTGCTTCGCAGTCTCGACGAGGCGGCTCTGAGCCAAACGGAAGTATCGGAAACGGGCACCGAGATCCATCATCCGACGCCGAGCATCAAGAAACCCGAAGAAAGCCCCGCTTATCTAGAACGCTGCAAGCACATGGATGGCAACATCATAGTTACGACGGACAGGACCGGCACCATCAAGGTATTTCGACAGGACTGTGCGTACGTCAAGCGCCAGCAAAACATGTGGGAGCTGGGCTCCAAATTCTCGAGCAAGGTGAGCGGGCTGGGACGAAGCGGAAGCATCATCACGAGAACGAGCGGCAGCTTGTCCAGGCGCACCTCGCTCAACCTGAACCTGAACCCGGGCCAAATCCAGCACCCGTCTGACCGAATCATAAGCTGGCGCCAAGACATTGACAATGAGGGGCGAGCAAGCCTCAACGTGACGCCGGCAAGGAGCGAGCGATCCGCTTCTCCGAGAAAAGCCGCCAGGGCCCCTGCCAACCTGCCAACCAATAATCCTCCGCGAGTTGTTTCCAGCGGCGGCTCACCTGTGCGCGCGCAGAGGAGCGGTCTTGTGAGTCCCACAGGCAGCGTACGAGCCAGGCCATCTATGGGAGCATTGGACGGAGGATCGCAGCCGCCAACACCGAGCTTCAATTTCATCAGCATGGCAGATTCGGACGAGAATGAAAAAGACGGCAGCTTTTGGAATATTAGTCGGTGGAGGGGCAGCATTTCAGGACTGCGATACTCGGTCAGCGCAAGCTCCCCCACGGAGCCTACCCACGACGCCGCTGCCACCGCTGCCGCCGAAGGCCAATCCCAAAACTCCAATAACCTCCTTAAGCCACCTAGCAGGACAGCCAATCGGAGGAGCATTGGCGTTACCGACCTCAACAGGCCCAAGATTGTCGAGGATCAGACAACCCGCAGGAGGTCAATGGGGCCGACCATCCGAGCAAGCAGGTCTCAGGACACGAATGTGGGAATGGACATCATTGACGAACTCAAGTCTGATCAGTCACTGCCCAAGAAGCGGGCTGATTCTGGAGTGGGGAGGATGAGTGACGATACAGCTGAATGATTTATGGGGTGAAGGAGAAGAAAGGACAAGTGTCGTACATATATGTCGAGATTCGCTTGAGAGCAGATGTCTTCTGGAGGGAATATTTTCTTTACACAATGATTCCGGGAAACAGGAACTACAACGGCTGGTCCATGTTTGTGTTACGCCCTCAACGGGCAGTTTTGTCTCTCCTTTCACCTGTCTTCTTTCTTTATAACGGCTGCATACCAAGCGTGGAGTTTTTTTTTTATCATCTTTTTGTCTACTCTTCTTTTTTTTTATACCAAGCAGTGTACAACGGCCATGGGAGAAAACCGGCATTGGTGATATTTTTTGGATCACGGAACAAGATTGGGGGCTTTTTGTGTATTGATGGGCGCACGTATGTAGAACTGGGTGAATCAACAGTCACTGATATCATGGGTTTTTCTTTGTTTTCTTTTCTGGAACGAGAGATGAACCATGAGGGAGTAAATAGAACGGTTTACGATGACAATATTTGGTGCACGATTTAACTATGCCTCGTAATGCATGTGTCTTTTGAAAAAAAAATATTAATTGCGAATTAGACAGACGGTTGCGTCTGTCTACTTTGTATTCCCTAGTAACTTTGTGGTATTCCTTCTTGCCAAAAAAACCATTGATATAGTATCATGCTGTATATTCTTGATCTGAATCTCAACGGTATTCTCTCTCCTTCCCTCATCTCAGTATAAATCCTCCTCTGCGTTCATTTCGTTGTTTTCCATGTCTTTAAAAGTCCTCGTTCGTAGCAAGCTTTTCCCCCCACCAACAAACATCAGCAAGCCTTCTTTTTTTTATACGTCCTTTTTGTTTTTGTTCTTTTCACAATCTACTCACCTCGCCCTTGGCCTTCTCGGCGGTGCTGGCCGTGAGCTTCATCAGCGCGGGGGGGTTCGCGCCCGTCAGGGTATCGGCCTTGTCGCCGTTCTCGAAGATGAAGAAGGCGGGGATGCTGCGGATGCCGAGCTCAAAGGCCAGATCGGGCACCTCGTCGGTGTCGAAGCGGGCGAAGGCAAACTTTTCGGGGACGGCGAGCTTGTCCGACTCCTTTGCGAAGATGGGGGAGATTGCCTTGCAGGGGCCGCACCAGGTTGCGTGGGCTTGGAGGGCGACGAAGGGGGTTGTCTTTGTGAGTTCGTCGAACTGGGCCTTGGTCTTGATATCGATGACGGTCATTGTGACGGATTTTTTTTGTTTTCTTGTTTTTGTTTAGGGTGTGTTTTTGTTTGGTATATGGAGAGACTTTGGAGCGTTGTTGATGGGAGGGAAAGAAAGTGGGCTCCTGGGGAAGCTTTATGCGTTTTTTTCCCTGGTGGAGTTTTGGAGGATATGTGGTGATGATGTAAGTGTAGCTCGAAAAAAAAAAGTGTTGAGCCTCGGTATCAAGTATGTAGTAATATCGGGCTTGCAATGCGTATTACGGATTCATAAAAAAAAAAATAGAGCCTACAGGGTGTCTGAATCATTATATCATATATATACATATGTATGCAACTTTTTTGCCTCCCCTCATCCGTTCCCGTTATAAGTAATCATTCCCGGCGCGTGCACGCCTGAATTACAAATGCCATCATCGCCTTTTCAAGCGACGCAACGTAATTCCAAACCCGCAAAAGGGTAATAACGGGCATCAGCACGCTAAAAATGCCGTGCTTTCTCCTCGGAGGGGGGCCCCTACGCACATCACGGGTACCCTTTGGGCGGCTGCTGGGGCAAAAAGGTACCGGGCGCAGGGGTACCATCCACGTTGCGACGCCGCCTATGCCGCAAGGGGCGGATGAAAGCGGGCTTTTTGCTTTGTTCCTCTTTTTTTTGGCTTTTGGCGAGTATGGCTTAGGGCGGAATTGCGTGATTGGGGGAAAGGGGAGAGCGAGAGAGGGGGGGATCTGCTGACAAAAAGAAGAGACAATGAAATAGGGTGTAGCTCGCAGTTGGGGAGAAGAATTGAGCAGACGGGCTCGGGTCGGATGTCGCCAGGGGAAGCGGCTTCGGACGGTCGCTGTTGGGTGGGAACATTTGGAATTTCGGGTATGACGTAGCTTGTTGATATATCAGATTCAGGGCTGGAATAATTATAGATTCGATCTGAGACTGTGAGGATGAGGCTGAGATGGCTGAGCGATGGCAGGAATGGCGAGTATTTCTCAGCGATAGTACTACGGGTGGGGGCTAGTTGCTATCGCTCTGCAATTGATTCATTGATTGTCCATTGTTTCCAGGCCAAGGTATGACGAGCATATTCAATGCAGCTCATCTACAGCCGTGAATCTATCATCTGCTATTTTTATTCCTGATTAGCGGTGCACTCCTCGGACAGACAAGCTATTGCGACTGCAATGGAGAGTATGTGCTTCCACTCCGTTGCAACGACGTAGCATCGGGCTATATTTGTCATCTTTTCTTGGCTTCCCAAGGGACGTGCCCTCCAACGTATATGCATGCAAGTTCAAGCCATCGAATTAAGAAACCAACTTCTCCTATGTAAGACTGATTATTGTAGACCATTATGACATCCATGAAAGAGGCTCTTTCTTCTATTGCATTGCTGACTAGTGCTTCATATTCTATCATGAAATAGCCAATGCAAAGACTGCATATATATAGTTAAGCATACAATAACGACTCTTTTACTCGAGTCCACATCTTTCGGGTAATTATTTATCTTATATAGACCATTCTTTGCAGCCATTTTACATCCGGCTGTACAACTTGGAATCGTTGTCTTTCTGAGTGCTCATGGGTAAATCAACTGCCGGGTTTCGCGGGAAGAAGTTCACCGGCTTCAGTGTGACCTGAAGCTTATCAATAGGCATGACGGGCCAATCCTAAAAAAAAATCAAAAGATTAGAAATTTAGAAAAGAAGAAAGGATGCAAGTGCCATCATCATCCCGTCTTACCTCGACGCGAGGGTTGTGAGTGGTGCCAAAGGTATGCCACACGACAACATCGCCATTATCAATCTCTTCATTTCTGCCCTTGATCCAGGTTAATATGCCCTCATCTCCTGCAGATTGGTTTGTCCATTCTCCGGACGCGTAAAGCTCGTCGTCATGATACTTGGTAAACCACATGCTGTGTAGGGCGAATTCGGATCGTCGTGCGTGAAAGGAGTTGGGGTTGGCAAGTATGAGCTATACAAATGATGTGATTAGATATCAATCAAAGATATTCCCCCCCACTTCTTGGGTATTATATGAAAACTTACCTGACTGTTGAAGGGAACCACGGCATATGCAACCGGCTTGTCATTGACGGGGTTGCGACTAGATGGATTGATTATCTTGAATACTCTGTTTTTCAGAGGATCAATATCGGCAAACCCTTCCTTTTGTACCACTTGCTGCTTCACATGGTATCCTATGCCTTGAGGATTGCCCTCGTTAATTGGAAGAGGAACCGTCTCTTCCACAACGACGGAATTGTCATGGCCGTCGATGGCAGGGTCAATTCTGAGGTTGAAAAAGTGCTGGTGGTATGGTGCCATTGCTCCATCAGCCACAACGGTTCCATGGGCGCTAGATTTGACTCCTTGTTCTGTAAACGGTTGTTAGCATCAAGTCGAGTCATTATTTCATTCATTATGCACAAACCAATGGGCACCGTAGATACAATTCCGGTGGCTCGAACTTCGTAATGAATAGCACCGGCTGTATCAAAGATGAATGCAAGAATGTACTCGTAGTTTGAGACTGTAATGATGCTTTGCAAGACAAGAGTGCGGGAGCGAACGAGCGCAGCCCTTTGGGTTCTAAAGTTGAGATGCTTCCATAGTAGGCCATCGTCAACTTCGTGACAGCAGATGACATTCTTCATCAGCCGAGGGTTACCATTGATGTCGGTTAAATGAGCATCAAAGTACTTGATCAACCCCAGACAATCGCAACCAAGTGCAAGGTTGTTCGCACAGACGCCGGCACCGTTGCTTCCGAGGTCAAATGCAGCTTTTCTATGATAAGGAGCTCTGGGATCGGCATATGGGACAAACATTCTGCTCCCTGTTAATATGATAAAAGGACTGAAACCTGGCACCAAGACTTACTCGGAAAGCGCCAAGCGATAGAAAGTATTGCGTCCATCGAGAGTAATATTATGCAAAGTCATGCCTTCACGCTGTTTGGGACTGTTGTGAGACACACATGCATACTAGCCAGACGTAGTGGCATTCACTTACATAGTTGAATCCCACATGGAATTTCCAGCCCATCCATTCCACTACGTTGCCCGTAATTCGGAACGATGGGCCATCCGGCTGTACAACACGCAGAGGGGCTGGGATTTTCTTCGGGCCTGATCTTAAATCTGGATGGTACTCATTTTCGCGATCAATAGACACCTTTGCCCACGGAGCAGCTGCTGCAGACTGCACTTCATTCTGCTTAATCTCAACTTCGTGCTCAAAATCCTTCTTCGGCAGTCGAAAGAGCTTGACCACTTTGAGATTGACCATGTCAAAGTGACAGTAAAAGTCCAGTGGATAGGCGTAATGGTTTGCGTCGACTTCAGAAGCATTGCCCTTAAGATAGAAATAGCACTTGGGAAAGCAAATATGTTAGCGCAGGTAATTTCTCTCTCCTCCATATAGGTAGCCCATCTTACAATAAGAGTCCTCTTCTCCACATCAAGCTTCTCATCTGTGGCGTAGGTCCACGGATCAATCATGACTTGGCTACCAGACGGCAGCGAAAGCTGGCGAATTTGCTCGACGATGAGCGGATCATTGAGACACGCCTTCTCGGCGCGCATCATCTCTGCCGGATCGGAGATTGCATGCCTCTTCGCATCGAGCTTTTCATTGACAATCAGCTTTGGCGACTTTCCTGACACATCGACGTAGGCTCGGTAGAAATCTTTCGGGCCCGCGACATAGTAGTGAGCAAAAGTGATTCTGGCAGGGAAGGGCGTGTCGGGACGACCGAGGCCGCGGCGCAGCGCTTCCAGATGTGGCTTTAGCTCTGCCTTTCGCGGCTCTACAAGGGATATCACTCGAAACGCAAAGGCAGTGCCAGGAGAAAACTGCGCCCGTATAAGAGACGATGTCTGTATTTACTCCAAATCAGTATCTGACGCACAAGCTTGCATAAACTGTGGAGGTCTTGCTCAGATTCACCTGTTGAATCTCTTCCGGCAAAATAGATCCTAGCGGGCGTTGTTCCGGCGCAGGTAGCTCAGAGGAGCTATCACGGTCATCGCCGTGGTCACAGCAGCTGGCTACAGATGCCATGTCGCGTATCTTTAGGAATTTGGTAGATTGATTTTTGGAATTTGTATCGGTAAGATGCTTTGGACACACATCATCGAAAATAACGGAATCTGGGGAATTATATATACATGTCTATGTGTTTTAATTCTGATTATGGAGCTTTTCCATTCCAGCAATTACATACGCAACTTTGATTATTATAGTCTATATTACCTTCGTACCGCCAGCCGCCCGAGCCGCTATGTAAGCGCCAGATTCCAACCCCGATCTCGCAGCAATTGCTGCCACCCAAGTGCGCTCCTTGGAGATTCCCAAAAAACCTCTAGGGCTTCCAAGGCGCTTAGAATATTGGCAAAACGAACCACTTGGTACAGATCCAGTAGTTTCGAGCGCACGAATTCCTTGTCATCCGGCTGTTTCACGCAGGTACCCGCCATGAACAATGGAAATAGCAGCGCAGAAGCCGGCGCGGACGACAGAGGCACGCGTGCAATGTGCTGCTTCAAGCTGCGCAAATGATAGTCACATTTGTCCTCTAAAAAGCCGCTCGGCATTGAATTACCTTCAATTTCATCCAATACTTGATATAGATAGAGCAACGCCGAGCTGCGATATGCCTCTGTAACGAAGCATAATAGAAGCGGGAGAGAAGGCGGAAGCTTGAGAGACATTAGTCGTTGCTCAATGTCTGCGCCTTTACCATATATCAGCGCAAGATTGACATCATCTTCCTCTGAATTGGCCCTCTCCTTCATAGCTTCTTCATGCAGCTGGCAAATGTTGGCCATGAGAGACAAAACTTTGGCATTTGCACCCACCATAGGATGGGTAGAGTCAGAAGCCAAACCTGCAATCTCTCGCTTGTAGAAGGATGGATCGAGGATAGGGGCCTGGCGCATGGTAACCGCGCCAAGAACGTCATGATACATGAGATATCGGATGAGAAACCGATGATATGCGACGTATTCCACATTAATGTTGCTTGCAAAGGCACGCACAAGCTGATTTGCTCCTATGCAGTGGTTATACCAGTCTGAGACTCCGCCCATGGTAGTCTCAGTCGCCGCAAGGAGGAGAGTAGATGTGATGAGACTTTCAAAGTCGTCGTCCTTGCGGCTCAACGCCGATCGAAGGGCCATAATCGCCTTTCCATATTGTGTAGTAGCTTGCTGACGATAGGATTCAGCCAAGGCTACATCTCCAGGTATTTGCGCTCGGTGTGCCATAGAATAGGCGAGCAAAGCGCTCATCAAGTGCTTGGCGCTAAACGCCTTTGGAATCAACTGATGAAGCCCGGTATCCTCATCCAAGATTATGGAAGTTGCCGAGATTACATTACTTCGGTAGTAGTCTATGTGGGACAACTGTCCTTGCTCCAGAACGCATGGGAAGAGAGAGAAGCGGGCTGGGATTTCATGGGCTGTATTGGGTTTCGGAGATAGTATCTCGATTTCATCCACAGTCTGCGACTCTTTGGTGCCTTCTCCCGAATCAAGAACAGGTCCATGATCCGATAAATCTTCGTCAGAGATAAGCTTGCTCAGATCCTCGGCTAATGGCGAACCTGCCTTATCGCCCAGCGATTGCAAAGCAGGGATAGGAGCTAATAGATCCGAGGAAGAGTTGACGCCATCACGAATTTGCTCAGGGATGACACCGCCCTGCTCTACCGTTTCAAGACGAGTCCGAGCAACGCGGCAAGTTAAGCCCAACCGGGAGCAATTTCCACACCGATTGGTTACGGGGCTGAAGGCTTCATCACACCGTTTTTTTCTAGAGTTTGGTTAGCAATGTGATTTATGATGACGGGTCTCATTGGCAGAGTTGTTGAGCAGACCTTTGGCGGCACGTGAAGCACCCAGTCCGGCAGCGGCGATGTTTTTGCTTCTGCACTGGCAACTGCTCTGCATTCTCATTCTCATCATCCATCCTGTCTCCTTCTGCTCGGTGTAGCAGATGACTACTTTCGATTCGAATGTTCAGCGGATACGGCGGTTCGATGATGATGACGGGCAAGGGAGGGTAAGGGAGTCCACTCAATATATGCACATCCAGCCGCCGGTACCGCGACCGGGGGGACATCGAGACAAATCGGGTACCGCCATGGAGATAGGGAGTAAGGTCCTGCATGTTTGAAGAGCCTAGTCAAGCTAGGCCTTTATCCGCAGTCCCTGATAACACTAGGTGGCGGCAGCGTTGCCATGGGGGCTCCATTGGAGGACTTTGACACTTGGTTAGCAGCTCTCCCCGCATCTCAATCAGGTTTGAATCGAATATTAGCAAGCAGCCACCATTTCTTTTGAAATTACTAATGGCTGATGGCACATGCATCGCATATTAAAGTTTGTTTCCCAAATTAGAACTAGGTAATAATCAATACTGTATATTCTTATTCTTCATGCACAGAGCAAAGTAGTGCACTCCCTGGTGATAAGGCATCAGAATCTAACTTGCAATCATATCCTAGACTTCAAGTGGCCTCCCAAACCACCCAAAGTGATCGTTTTAGTCGCAAGGTATTCTTCTATGCCGTATTTTCCTCCTTCTCTGCCAATTCCGCTCTGTTTGACTCCTGTCCACCTTTAACCAAAATTGTTAGTTCAAAGGGCGGGAAATTAGGATTATGTAGGAAAGGGAGGAGAAGGCGGTATAGATGCCAGGGCCTAAAACTTACGGAGCGGCATTGTCGCTGATGATGCCAGTGTTGATCCCTACCATTCCCACTTGCAATGCCTCTGCTACCCTCCAGATTCGGGAAACATCCTTGCCGAATAAGTAGGCAGCGAGACCTACATCGGTATCATTCGCAAGGGAAACGACTTGCTGATCAGAATTGAATGAAAATATTCCTGCAATGGGCCCGAAAGTCTCTTCTTGCGCAAGCAGCATATTGGCCTTCATTCCAGTTAAGACGGTAGGCAAATAGAAGCTCGGGCCAAGACTCGGGACCAAGGCGCCTCCCACGATTACCTTTGCTCCTTTCCCAACAGCATCTAGAACGTGAGAATGAACCTTTTGGGCTGCGCGCTCATGAATCAACGGACCGTGTGAAACGGAGCTGTCTAATCCGGAGCCCACCTTGAATCGCCGCACAGCCGCTGCATATTTGCGGACGAACTCATCGTGAACACTCTCGTGTACATACAATCTATTTGCGCAGACACATGACTGCCCCGAGCTTCTAAATTTGCTTGCGATTGCTTCTTCGACTGCTTGGTCCACGTCGGCATCATCAAAGACAATCAGCGGCGCATTTCCTCCAAGCTCAAAACTGACCCTCTTCATCGTCGAGGAGGCCTGCTCCATTAAGAGCTTGCCAACGGCAGTTGATCCCGTGAATGAAATTTTCTGTACAAGTGGGGAATGTGTTAAAGTGCCACCCACCTCAGCGGTATTGGCCAAAGCTGTAATCACATTGAAGACACCTTTGGGAAAACCAGCCTGTCTAGCCAACTCAGCCAAAGCCAATCCACTGAATGGGGTCTCTCCGGGGACTTTGATGACGACTGTGCACCCTGCAGCAAGGGCAGGGGCTGCTTTTCGAGTGATCATGGCGGAGGGGAAATTCCATCTGCAGTGGTTTGTTAGAGTCACCGCTTCTCAGTTGTTGTTCAGGGAGGCTAGTATGCTTACGGGGTGATTAATCCACAGACACCAACGGGTTCCTTCAAAGTTAGAATCTTCTTTCCATCGACAGAAGCTGGAATGGTATCTCCATAGATGCGAACTGCTTCCTCGCTGTAGTATTCAACGAAGCTTGCTGCAAACCCGATTTCTCCTTTTGCTTCTGCTATAGTTTTACCATTTTCTAATGTCAACAAAAGAGCGAGGTCATCGGTGTTATCAATAATAAGCTGATACCATTTTCGCAGCAATCGGGCTCTCTCTCGGCCAGTCAAGGCTTTGAAGGCGGGAAAAGCTGCGGCTGCAGCTTCAATGGCGTTCTCAGTATCGGCTTGAGAAAATTCGGGACATTTGCCGATGATTTTCTGAGATGCAGGATCTGTAGTATAATTGAGAGGTAATTAGTGAAGTTCTGAAGCGGACATGCCTAACCCATCATGTATTACCAGTAATAGTGAATACGTTGCCCCCTTTGGCTGAAATATAGTCGCCATTGACAAAACAAGCTTCCTTGAACAAAGTCTTGTTCTTGAGCTTCAGTTTTGGCATATTGGTTAGTCCTCTCCTTTCTTTGCCGAAGGTGGTGAACTGACCTTGGATGCCATATCGAAATCAACTACCCGTGTCATATTTCAGCTTGTTTTAAGGAGATCAATCCTATTGATTTCAATGTCTACGCCAATGACTAGAGTCCTTCTTTTCCATTTTCAGAGATTTCATGTCCATCTATATAGTTAATTCATCTTCATTTCGCCATGTACGCCATTTTACTCTCTAATGGTATTTGCACATATAGCATCAAGCACGAAGACTCAAATAACCGCCAATGCTGTAGAACCCAGTTCAAGTAACCGCCAATGCTATAGAATCCAGCTCAAAAAGAAGCCAAGAGATTACTGCGCCCTAACCGCCGGCCCCCCCTCTTCTCCAACCGCCCATTCCAGCCGCCGTGCATCTAGAATATCCAACCGCCGAGCACTAAACTTGAAGAGATATCGGCCCCAAGCTAAGAAACGCCCCTTGCTTTTCCCCAAGATCCCCCGCAATTCGCCTCGTGTGGGGTTCCGGGGTGACCCGGAGACTTAACTCAGCTGTCAAGATTGTTATCGCCCAGCACTGAATGCTGAGCCAGATCGCGTAGATACGTGTACTAGATAGCGAATAAAAATTGTAGATAAATATGGTGGCAGCAACGCCTACTAGATCCTGGTAGATTTATCTACCCCTTTCTTTTACCTTTTTCAACTACTATTTTCGACGAAATCCAGTTGCAACCAAAGAGCAGCACTTTACAACAAGCAATGGCACCCCATAACGCTGGCGCGGCTGTCGAAGGCATCGCTGTGGAGCTGGAGGATCAACTTCCAGATGCTGAAAAGTCCATCAGCTATGACCCTGCACTCGCCAATGCTGCAGATACGCAGCAGTTAGGTAAGTTCAATTTTTTGTGGACACATCGTACGACTTTGTATAATCCGAAAGGTCATCTAACATGTGAGATAGCAAATATTGGCTATAAACAGGAGCTACAGCGTCATTACTCCAGTATTCAGGTATTCGCTATAGCATTTAGTATTATGGGCCTTCTCCCATCCATCTCAGCGACGCTATGGTTCAATGTTCCTGCAGGCCCCGTCGGAATGGTGTGGGTAAGTGGACTCTACTGGACTCCTAGATCTGCTAAGATGCTGACTGCTCTAGGGATGGTTTTCCGCAAGTGCCTTCATCTTTATTGTAGGGTTAGCTATTGTGAGTTTACTGCTGTCTTTGCTTGTGTCTGCGTCATGCCATATACTGATCTCAGCAGGCTGATCTTGGCTCCTCGTTACCGACCTCCGGCGGGTTATACTGGTGGACACATTACTTCGCTGCCGATCGATACAAGAATCCGCTGTGCTTTCTTGTTGGATACAGCAATACAATTGGGCTGATTGGCGGTATTTGCTCAATAGACTGTATGTTATTTCTCTCTCTCTGCAAGTATTTGAACTAACATCAGTTTTAGACGGCTTCGCATCCTTCATTGTATCCCTGGGCACTATCAGCAGTGACGGAGAGTGGTCTCCTAAACGCGGATACCTATATGCCATATTTGTTGTGACTGTTCTCTCTCATGGCCTTCTCGCAACCTTCGCTGCAAGAGTCATGCACCATCTTCAAACCTGGTTTGTCGCTGCAAATTTCGCGTTAATTGTAGCAACCGTTATTGCTTTACCAGTGAGTATGCGCATCAACGATGTGCCTATCAACTCAGCAAGCGTCGTCTTTGGCCTTTCTGAAAACGAAACCACGTGGCCAACAGGCTGGGCTTTTATGCTCTCGTGGTTGTGTCCTATTTGGACAATAGGAGCCTTTGACTCTTGCGTGCACATGAGCGAAGAGGCCAAAAATCCAACCAAAGCTGTACCTATCGGAATTGTGACGTCAATTGGATGCTGCTGGATCCTGGGTTTCCTTGTGACGGCGATATTAGCTGCTTGTGCTGGAAACGACTTCGGAGCGATACTTAGCTCCCCCTTTGAACAGCCTATTGCCCAGGTATGTATATATTAAAACATACTAGAAGTTATTCCAGCATACTCTCTGGTCTAACAGCGGAACTTGTCTAACCATATTGGCTGCAGATATACTATAACGCGTTGGGTAAACATGGAGCTTTAGGTTTTATGTCTGCCATATCGATTTTGCAGTACTTTATGGGTTTAAGTATTGTACGTTGACTTTCTCTGTCAAATCCATATTCCCAATACCTATTTTCTCAGTCTTAAATTTTTATTTATAAGAAATACATGCTTACCATGGCTCATCCTGCTAGGTGGTTGCGGCGTCCAGACAAACCTGGGCCTTCTCCCGCGACGGCGGCTTGCCGTTTTCTCAATACCTCCGGAAGATAAGCAAATCCTTTGGATACCAGCCTTTGAGAACAGTGTGGGCATCCTGCATTGTAGCTGTGATCCTTGGTTTGTTATCATTGATCAACAACGCTGCCGCTAATGCTCTCTTTTCGTTAGCAGCGGCTGGTAACAATGTTGCCTGGGCAGTTCCAATCTTGTGTCGCATTCTCTGGGGTCAAGAGAAGTTTCGCCCTGGGCCATTCTACACTGGGAAAAGACTCAGCGTTGTAATTGCCATCGTGGCACTTGTCTACTTGGCGTTTGCTACTATTCTATGCATGTTCCCGACGGAAGGGCCAAATCCTGATCGTAAGATGACACCTTTTCTTCTCCTCTCTTCCTTTGTTATTCGTCATATTTGTGCTAATATCGAGAAAGCAACCGTCATGAATTACTCTTCAGTTGTCAATGGGACGGTGTGGGGAGGTGCACTACTGTATTATTTCTTATACGCGCATACTTGGTTCAAAGGGCCGATACACAATACTCATGCGGTATCAGAAGAAGACTCAATTCAAGGCTAGAACGTAGGTCTAAAGTTAGCGATAAACCAGTTGCATCGCCCTCAACTTTTACCACACGTTGTTATATTTTTCTTCAAGTCCCAGTCAAAGAGAATCCAGCAGCAATTGTGGGTTGTCATGACGACAGAACTTTCAATTTTGAAACAGTACGAAGTGTAATTCCAATACATCTTTATAAAACCTCTTCGATAGAGAAACGCCTGTGATCGTTTAGTTGCATTTGTAAATAGACAGAAGTACTAATCTTTCCAAGAGAGCAGAATGCCTATATAGAAATCCAGCTATTGTTTGATCAGCTACCTCAGAAGAAAGCCGTCAGAGTTAGTGGAATATGTTCGGTAAAGCTATTCGTTGCAATATCTCTAATTCATCGAAGTAGCGAAATGCAAATAAATAGCTATAAAAACTCTCATCATTCTTGGGTTGCTACTACAAAAAACCCCTTTTATTGTAATCCCACCCATGCCCTATTGTTAAAGAGCCAGGTTCAACGAGGCTCATTTCCCGATGGTAAAGTTGTAGGAGTCATTTATTTCTTCATTTATAGCAAGTCCATGACGTATAGACGAACTTCGACGCTAACACATATTATTCTCATAAAGTTATTTTGGAGGATAAAGAGCAATATGATGTCAATTTCAACGAACCGCATGAGCGAAAGACTACACCTTAGTTAACGAGGAAATCATGCGACCATTCGGGAAAAGCATCCTGTTCTAGGCTATGATTCGCTCATGTGGCTGCCTGGCATCTTATACCCCGTTTCAACCTGCTTTGTATTGCAGATCATGCGGGGCGAACCAGGTTCCCGCAACCACTTCATTTATGGATTTGGTTCTAGAAGTGTGATTCCACGGCTTCTCAAGTTTTTCATTATTCAGGCTCACTTAATGAATTCACTTCATATGCAGTCATCAATTAGGCAAGATGTGACTATTTCAATCGGAGTTTTACAACCTCCGTACGGTGGGACAGTCAGTCCGAGAGAACAGAGTCTTGACCTGTCGGCAAATTTTGAGGTTACAGTTCCAATATTCAGCGGCATTAAAGATGAAAGATCACAAGCACGGGTTATTTCAATTCTGCAGCTAATTGTATTGCAGCATAGATTAACAAGCCACTTGCTTTAAATTGTTGATAAAAGGTTTTGCACATCGAGAGTCCCCCAAGGCCGTAACATAAGTAAACATAGAGGTTAAATAGTAATCCGAATCGATAGTCATGGCATCAAGTCCAAGTGGGGCTAGGGTTGCCCTTCTACGAACAATACGCGAAGGGCTCTGTAGTTGATCGGTGACAGCGGAACTAACAAACCAGTGGATGCACAATGCATGTCAGAAAATAAAGGCGATAAATCGTGCTAAAAATGTTGGTGCAAATGACTAATATAGACACCGCAGAAGGGCAACAACGAACCAAGAAAGGGAAACAGAGTGAAGATGCAGGGTAATTATGCCGACTGGTAGGTGTTGTCTTGGTAATTAGTGTAAGCTGCGAGCCGAGCAAGTAAATTCGATTGGTAAGCAGTGTGCATTGAAAGCAGCGGCACTTGTCATTGTCATGAACATCTGCCTGCGCCCTCGGCCTTGGCTTCGGGACTTCAACTCTCAGTTAATGCTTAAACCTCGCCTGCGATAATACAAGTAGTCTTTCTATTTCTAGAGGTTGTTTTTCTCGCAATATTACAAGACTCGTTGCAACGGAACAGAAAGGGTGGCATGATGCACAGATATTATAACAGCAAAAGAATATGGTAGGTTGCCTAAACTGGAATGAATCCTGGTTCGCTGAAACTTGGCACCCGTGATAAAGGTCGCTAGGATTTGTCACACTCAGTCACACTCCACGGAGGACAACCAACCCCAACCAACTGCTCGAAAGGGTCAAGACCTTCTCCGGGCTACATATCAAACCGCAGCACAACCTTATCATCGCACTCGACGTATCATATAAAGTCCCTTGGGTCTTTACCTTGTTCCGGTTGATGGCTAAAGGGTAGGGACTCGAGTCTCTTTCTGCATAGGAGATGCACCGCCTCCGGCTTCAAGCATCCGGCGGAGTTTTATATCCAGGCAACTTTCGGCTTCTATTCTTTATTCCCGACATTTCACGGGAATATTATTGGCCAGCTTCGGAGTACCTTAGGCTAATTCCTTACCAGAGCACGGTCGCTGCAGACTTATGAGTAATAGCCAGAATAAGCTGAGATTCGCGGATTTCGTTGCCATGTTTTAGAAGATGCTGCTTCACATGGATACTGGAAATTTCTCTTTGGACACAGAAACCAATGATAAAGGTGAACTTTTTGCAGCAGGAGAGAGGAATATACTAAGCCATTCTTGGCATCACAAACTGATGCTCAAGCCCTCCACTGTCTCATGATAAAGAACGCTCGAACCTTTGTGAAATAGTGGACATCATGAATTAAGCTCATATCTTTAGGTACGCATGCTATCACATTGGAAGCTGGAACTGACGTGACTTCGGGCAATTTACCCGATGTGATCATCCCCTTTCGCAAAGCAAGCAGGGAGTTGCAAACTCCGCAAAGTTACACGCGTATTGCGAATTTTTCCTAATATAGAACCAGATCTCATAAGTATTTTGCTCTTTTGTGGACCCTGAGTTACATTTATATCTATGTATTCGTGCTCCATAGAAGCACGACGTCAGTCCCGGGGGGAGATAAGGGACACAGCGGGACGTATACGGCCCCGAGGACCCGTGTTGCAACGTCAGGCTTACAAGATGAGCGGGAAATAGAGATCCTGCGTGTAAAATCACAAGTCTGTCTAATGCTGAAATAAGGGTGAGTCTTTATCATTAAGAATAAGCAGGAAAACGGTAGATAACGAGTCGTAAAGCGTAAGTGTCGCAGATTGCGTCTAGTTTAGATGGAATGTGATGTGTAAGATTTTGCCAAGCAGCTGAGGTTAGCTTACTTCTTAGAGGGCGCAAAGAGAACATGCAATACAATAGCTTTTGCTCTATACTCGACAGACCCCAAACTACTAGTGTGCGGTTGCATGAGTAATAGACGCCCAGTATTACCCCACTCATGTCTTCTTGAAAAAGTTCATTGGAAAAGGCCGTATTATTAAATCGAAGCAATATCGTACCATGCCTAAAGTGAAAAAGTGATGAACTGGAGCGGTAAGGTGCGGACTTTCAGGTGTTTTGCTACATAGCTGATCACGGATCCACCAATGCAACTTCAACAGGGGCACCAACTTGGATTAGTCGTGATGCAGCCGCGTCCCCACTCGTCAAAGATTCGCTCGAATGGTGGGTATTGCAGCCAGGAGCAATATTGCTGGTTGTTTGTAGACCCCCGAAGTCCAACAGCTAACAAATCAATGATCCCCCACTCACAATGAAAAATTATATATAAGGGACGGGAGGAGCCGAAGATCCCTTTCTATCTACACCCAAGAGTGTCCATCCACGCTCTAGTTCCTAAGAGAGAACCAATATCTGGTACTCACTCTTGAGGATCCAATATGGCGGTCCTTATCCATGATTCAATTGCTATAAGCTACTTGAAGCCCAGTTTAGCACTGCCACTAGTGGTACTGATATCGGTACGACCATACACACCAAACACTATTCACTGAAGATGATTTCTCTGCTAAAAGAAATCTAGGGGCTGCTTTATGTCACATACATTGTGGTTTACAATTTGTTCTTCCACCCCCTAAGAAAGTTTCCGGGACCAAAGTTATGGGCTCTCCACTATGGATTCTACGCTCGCCTGGAGCTCTCTGGCCAAGGCCATCGAAGAATGCTGCAAATGCATCAGAAATATGGCCCAGTTATCCGAGTTTCCCCAAACCATTTAGCATTTTGCCATCCGGATGCATTGAATGACCTTTCGGGCCACCGTAAGCCAGGTCAGCTAGAAAATGGTAAGGAAGAAGCCCGAAGCTTAAGCGCACCTCACAGCATCATTGGTGCATCACGTCAAGACCATACCCGGCTCCGGAAAAGTATGGCGAATGGATTCTCGCAGCAAGCCATGCTCGATCAGCAGCCATTGATTCTAACCTACGTCGATAAACTTTTTGAGAAACTAAAAGAAACAAGTTCGCGAGGGGAATATATCGATGCAGTTGCTTGGTATAACTATACGACGTTCGACATTATTGGCGATTTGGCATTTGGCGAGCCGTTTGGATGCCTTCGGGAATCAACCTATCACCCTTGGGTGGATCTTATTTTCAAAAGTCTTAAAAGCATAGCATATGACTCGTCATTTAGGCGAATGGGAATTCTTTATAACATCCTCGTCATGTTGACACCAAAGTCGATGATGTCCAAGTTCCAAGAACACAGAGAGCTATCTGAAGAAAAAGTTCGCAAGCGCCTAAGTATGAAAACGGATCGAAAAGACTTCATGGCATCTATGGCAGCTCGGAAAGGAAAAGATGTAAGTGAAAGAGGAATTAGCAAATTGCAAGAATTTTTGGGAATTCTGACGTGCTGGCAAAGGAACTATCTTTTCAAGAGCTCAGCGTCAATGCTGGTATTCTAATCATAGCTGGTTCGGAAACAACAGCGACGGCACTCTCTGCAGCTACGTATTACCTTGGTCTAAATCCAGAGCCGCTACGGAAATTATGTGACGAGGTCCGCACTGCGTTTACAAAAGAAGAGGAGATCGACCTCGTGAGTGTTGGTCGCTTGAACTATATGCTCGCAGTTTTGAATGAGGCAATGAGGCTTCATGCGCCCGTCCCGGCTCCGACACCACGAACCATTAATGAACTTGGTGATACAATTGGAGGCTACTTTGTTCCCCCAGGAGTAAGTTGTATACTACCGCTTATAGGCATGTAATGATACCCTCTACTCACATGTGTACAGACGGATATTGATATCTGGTATTGGACCTTGTTCCACAATCCTGATTACTGGACTCAAGCAGAAGATTTCATCCCGGAGCGTTGGCTGGGAGACCCACGGTTTGAGAATGATAAGCGGCAAATATTTACTCCCTTTTCTGTTGGTCCTAGAGGCTGCATAGGCAAGAAGTAAGTTTACTGCAGCACGCTTCAATCTTGATTTTTTGCTAATAATCACACACCTAGTCTCGCATATGCTGAAATGCGTCTCATTCTGGCCAGGCTGATTTGGAACTATGATATTGAACTTGCTGAAGGAAGTGCTGGTTGGGATGAGAGGTGCCAGTGTTATATCGTTTATCAGAAAGGGCCGCTTAACATGCGCCTAAGACCTCGGAAGCTAGTTTGAGGATAAAGAGGGAGTTTATTCTCAACCACTTCTGACTTTTGATATCAATATTCTAATGTGCTATCAATGGAATTACGCGTGACACACAGGATAGTAATAATCTACAAATAACAATACTGAATACAATTTAGGCTAGATATCTGTAGCGTATATGACGATGTAGTAAAGCGGCATTGAGCCGAAATGTGTGATATGATTCCTTATTTACTCAATGAGGCCAGCCTTGCACTCAAAAGCCACCTCAGAGGAGATAATATTGTGGTGACTAGGAAAGCGGAATAAAGGCTTGGATATAGCTCCAAACCTGCCATCACTAACTCTGCTGGCGTGTCCGTATATAGACTCAAGAATCTCTTTTTAGGCTTAATAGACGCTTCTTCATTTAGGAACAAGTCCCCGATTTATAGTGACCCTTCGGGCCACTTGTAAGCTGGCCATGGAAAATCGGGGTTGTATTTTAACTGAAGCACCATTGTTCCCTCCGGAAATTCTTTCTTTGTTCCATCCGACATTGGAAACGGGCCCGATGGATAAAAAGTCGTCCAATCGTTCACTACACCTATTTCTTCTCCTAGTGCGTCTTTCAATCTGGCGTATGAATTTGGCGGCGCTATGTAGTCTTTGAGTTCTTCGCCGCCCTTGTTCAGTTCATATTCGCCGGGCTCTGCCCTGATCCAAACGGGTAAGCGATACTCCTCTTGGCGCATATCCATTTCATAGTCAAAAACCCTGGGCTGCTCAAAGCCTTCCTTAACAGGAAAATCCACCCCGCAGTTGCCTAAATCTTCTCGGAGAGACGAGTTGCCAATGCTGTAATTCACGTACACCATCGCCAGCTTATCAGTCCTAACAAGCATCTTCCACAGAACTTCCGTGCTCTCAGCGGCGCGAATTCCAATAGGCTCGTCATCGGCAAAATACGAAATATACCAAACAGCATTATTCTCAATAGCCTTGTCATCGAGAATGAGAAATGGTTCGTCTCGACCGGCTTCGTCTTCTTTTCTGCGAATGTATTCGTGAGATTGCCCAAGGTAGTCCTCGGGTGGGTGGGCAATTTTGATCTCCAGCATGGGATTGATACGTGCGTGATTGCCTAATTCAAAGGCTGATTTGAAATCCTGTAGCTCATCGCTGGAGATTTTTGAGAGGAGGTAGCATGTGAGTAGAGGAAGATTGTCGTTGGGTGTGAGGAAGACCATTTTGCGCTGTGACGATTAGCAATTATGAACAATCGTTTCCATAAAGCATCGAGATTGCCGATAGGGAATCCTTTGTGACTTTTAACAACTCATCTTTCAACTTCAATAGAGTCCCAGATGCATATATCTTGATAGAGAATCCCAGCATAATAAAATATCTCGTATCGGATTCCGGTCTTGGGGGTGTCGATCGCACTAGCGGACAAGGCAGCAGTGCTAGTGGCACTTGGCTACAGCCACTCTTAGCAGAGGCCGCTGCGCCTCTTCTGCAATCCGCTTTATAGTAAGCATGAATCATATTCATTTTTAGAACTCTTTGGATCTCAGTGCGTCTGCAGCCGTGAGATACTCAATAGAAAACATTGGGTATATAGATTGAAACAAATGGGAATACCAAATACCTACAAAAAAAACAGGAACCCACGTCAAATTTTTAGCAGGCATACGGTCAGCGGCCGGTAAGCCGGTGGCAGCCAGCAAACGGCATAGAGTCGCGATAATTGCAATGACATATTCAATCTAGCTCATTAGCTTGATTGTCAGTCCCTGATAAAACAATCAATTTGAAATTTGCTCCTTCAATATACGTAACTCGGTATAGTACAAGAGACTTAAAAATCGGCTCAGAATTATGAGTATAAAAAGCGGTGTTATCATTAAGATGATCCAATACTCTGATTTGGAATGAATGGCAGATCAGCTCAAACGTCAAATGAACCGATTTGAAATACAACTAACTTTAGATGTAAATTTTTTAAGATCCATTGAAATAATTTGATATGAAAAGTAGATGTTATTGTTCATCTATAAGAATATGCGAGTGAAGACCTATTGCTTCATTCAATTGAGCTGTAATTGGTATCTAATAAATATATGTCAAGAAATATCAAGATGCTTCAATGTCACTTCCAACTCCAAGATTTGGATCCATCCCCCGTTCCATCAAAACACGTACTATGTCTTCCCGCCCTTTGCCGGCAGCTATATGTAAGCTATTGCAACCGTCGCTGTCCACCAGAAACGGATTCGCTCCAACAGAAAGCAGCATGCTCACGGCTTCAAGATGGCCGGCCTCAGCGGCATAATGCAGTGCAGTTCGCCCGTATGTGTCCTTGGCGTCCAATCTGGCTCCCCTGCTGACTAGGAGGCCTATTATGCCAATGTATCCACCTCTTGCCGCAAGGTGAAGAGGGAATTGGCCACCGACGTGTCCTTCTGGTGACAGAGAATTATTTTTCGGTCTGCTTATGAGGCTTACGGATGCGTCGTACGACAGGGCTGACGCCGGCGATTGCGAATCCCGAAAAGGCTGAACGTCTAATGATGCCGTACTCGGGATAGGGCTGTGGCTGTGGCTGTCGAGAGTGTCTCCGGACGGAAGCACATTAGCGTCGGCATCGAATAAAGGAGATGCTGCCGGCCAAAATGGAGTCCACTGATTGGAGAGCTCATTACCAACCACATCTCTAGCGGACAACGCCTGATGACTCTCATAATCGGATATAGCCGAAGGTGTTAGAGGGCCATATGATGAGTTTGGTGATGTGATTGCTATGAAGCTTTGGTTATAGTCATCCGCAGCTGTAATCTCTGGACGCCTTGTGACGCAGCAGCAGCATGGCCCGGAATGTAAAGATACCCGAATGTCGGGGGACTTGGGCATCGCAGATAGCCTCTGTTCGGCCTTTCTGCGCCCTGCATAGTGGTATGATTAGTCGACACTCGCAGCCCACCTGAGTTCGCATCATCTCTTTGGCTTACGATGTTTACGCTGAGCGATTCTATTCTGCTTTCGCCGCCTCTCCTTTGCAGCTGTTTCAGCATCGACGATGCTGTCGACTTTGACTTTCTCTTCAATCCCTTCGTCATTTTGAATGGAAAGCCTTAATTCATGTCGGTTAGGTGAGGGTCGGGCCGGATTGATAGAAGACATCGCCTTAGTTTTTTTGGGTGAGAGGTTACCGTTTTGCAATAAAATTTCTCTGTTCATAAATTTGCCATGGGTTGAGCATCCAATTCAAAAGGTGTCTCATTATTTAAACATTTTCTCAGGCACCGACAAGGGTGTGGAAGGAATCTTAATGATAGACACCCAAGCATTGGGGGCGGGCAAACAGCTTAGCTGCATCTCATCCACAAGCCACCCCTCACCAATCTTGTACGAAGCCGGGAGCCGGGTATGCCATCATCTTAACTGAAAGAAGCTGTTTGTGGCCCGAACCGGTGGTCATGCAACGTCTATAAACACATACGCGCTACATGGCCGCAGTACAGGTGGCCAAACTGTCCAGTTTGGCGGCCCATTTTGCCTTTTTTGCGCGTGTGGCGATCCTGCAAGGTTGCTTGCTTGATCCGGGTTAGCGAGGCTGCTGCACCACCGCTGCAAGGAACCGTAACGCACTGGATGCGGCTTGGACGACAACTAGGAATAGCCAATGGCGGAGCCGTTCGATCTAAGCAAAGGGCCTTGGGGCCTTGAACTGGTTTCGAAGCAAATAAGTGGAGGAGGGGCTGCGATGAATCGATGCAAGGGGGTTGTAAGGCTGGCCAATCGGTGGCGGGGAGATGATGGTCAAGGGGGCTTTCTCCTGAGATAGGAACACTCGGGGACCAAAGGAATGATGATAGTCAGATGGTCAAATAATGCAGACTACTTCGTGCTTGACTCACTACCGAGTCGGCGAACGCCAAATTCCACCTCGACATAATTGATCTGGATGATCCTGGCTATCGTCAGACGCTGCGGCAGTTGCTTCACGGGGCCAACCCGCCAAAGTAGTGTGGCGAATGCAAGATCCCTGTCGGTTTGCGGTTGGCCCAATAAGCGCCTTGGACGAGGCGCAGAAAACAGGAGGATCCTAGGAAGGATTGCCCCTGGCATCAAGGCATACTTCCCTCGATTTGATCACGGGAATCGCGGCTGGGCAAAAATGAGGGCAGTGGCGCGTCTAGATGACGCTGCTTGATCGCGCTCTGTAGCTAAATATGAACATTTGTATGATGCTGGTGCCGACGGTATTTTAGATGCCAGGCAGACTTTCAACGTGTCCCACAAGCTGCGCATCTCACATTAATAATAATAACAGCACCCGCCTCAACTAACAAAGGCTCCAGCTGTGTCTGCGATGCAACACTGCGGAGACTTGCAGGTGACATACAAAAAGCGCAGCATGCTTCCACAAAAGGAAAGGCATTCCTGTTTTTGGGTTCTGAGATGCAATGGCAGGGCATGTGTTTAATTGAGTCAGTCTTCCTTCGCAGCCTTGGACCGCTCTCGGATATAAGTGGCCGAGCGGCAATAGGGAGCTAAAATCCAATACAGGCCAAATTAGCCAATTGGAGAAGGTTTTCCAACATTTCGGGTCAGAACACCCGGCTGCTTGATTCAAGTGTACGTACACGCATACGCATCGGTCAACGCTACTGCGGTCACTGTCCACGACTCATACACATCGTCAAATCACATTTCAATACGGCGATGTCCGATTCAGGAAAAAAGATAAGAAATAAGCAAAATGATAAGTCTTAATTCTATCTAGTAGTACAGTGTATTCTATAAGACCGGTGTCTTTCTATTCGATAACCCCTAGGTTGCCCATATTACATATTCTAGTCAAACATTCCAAACTTTGAATGATACAAGAGATTTTGCGTCCAGCGCAAAAACACACAGTCTTGTTTAATTCACTTCTTCTGGGATCCAGAAGAAGTACCAGAACCTCCACTAGTTCCAGACGATGGTGTGCTGGCCGAAGTGTTTGGAGCCCCAGATCCTGATGATCCTGAGGCTTGACCGGCAGTTGTGTTGGTTCCATTAGCATCTGAAACATTCATTAGCTCAGAATTCGTAAACTAAACTGATTATGTCTTAAGAATTATCATAAATGCAGAGATGAACTTACCTGCAACAGAAGCCATAACTACAACAAGAGGGAGTCTCATCTTGCTGATGGTTTGTAAGTTTTGAATATTTAGTAAGTAGATAATGGGAGATGAAGTGTCTTGTTCTCTGATGAACTGTATTCAACCAAGTCTAATGAGCAAAAAGGCCATTCCCAAGCCCATTCTTATATATCTTTCCACATGGTCAGCGTGACGCGGCCTTGACTAACACAGTTAAAAGCCGAACACATTCAAGCTGAAAGAGATATGGCAATGCATTTGCCAATTCGTACCGTTTCATCGTCCTGAAGGATGGGGGTTGGCCGAAAGGCGGAATAGGCTGATATGCTGACAAGAAAGTGCCGTTCTGTGTCAGCAACAGAGCCGGCGTGACTGCTGACAGCCAACACTTACAATGCATTGAGACAACTTGCTCTTGTATACTGAGCTTCATGATGCGGGTTTGTATGCAATAACGTAAGTTTAGAAATGAAGTCTATCTTGAAAAGTTCATGCTATTTATTTTCCATAACATCCAGATGCATCATTATTCAATCGACGAGCAGAAGGTACAGAGGTTTTGGCACGCCATCAAACAGAATGAAGAATGAGCATGTTTTCAGATCTGGAAATTTAATTGTACTGGCTTCAAAATTTTATAAACTTGCGTGGCTAATTGGAAACATCTATGCGTCTACTGATACTATAGTGATTTCATGTCAAAGTACGCGTGTATACCAAAGATGCGGCTCATAAAAGTCATGTGTAGAGTTTATGTGTTGAGAGGCATATATGTAAGCAACATTTATTTATAAGCCATGAATTAGAAATCCGTCCGAATTTCCCACCTCTGAGTACAAATATTATTAACTCTGAAAGCATCAAAGAGCTTCACGGCACGATATATCCCTTGCAACTCGCTCAAGAAATTATGTGTTTTAAAAATTGATTTGAGAGTCTTTAATTGGTGGGCACAAGCATGCGACTTGAGATACACAACCCAATTCTTTCTATTGAGGTCATCCAATAGGGTAGCATCCCGCGCTCATTAATCTGGAATATGCCTTGACAGTTTTACATTGTTGCCATGACGATTAAAGCCCTCAAAACTACTTCAACTTGCATAAACATGTTAGCCCAAAAGTAGTATCCTATGTCACCAAGTAGGAGTGTCAGCCCAGTCGCGCAGCTGAGCCATGTCAAAGGACCAACCTACCCTCAGGGCACTGACAGCTCACACCTATCCCGCCATAATCATACAGAATCAGAAACATTTCTCTCACACAATTCCTCCCGCGTGAAGCATTTCTTCAGGCCATTCAAATCAGGCTCTGGCAGAGAGCTTACAGCCAACGATCAGCGCAGCCTTGTATGACAGCGCGAGTTTCAGCCCTATAACATGACTGACTGCAGCAAAAGGATGACTGTACAATTTAAGGCGCCTCATGCGCAAGGCAGATGTGCGTTAACGCCGACAGGTACGCTTTTATGAGCGGTGCAACATGTCAATGATCATGCATAGGCTAACTGATTCCACGAGGCCAAGCCCGGTGGATGCGATACCCCATCGCTCCACCACTCCACACAGAGTTGTGTAGTGACTTCCAAGATAACTTATAGTAGTATATGGCAGCTATCGTCGAAATCATTAAAATGAAGATCGGACAAGGGACATCCGCAATAAATTTCGGGAAATAGCAAATAGCTATATGGCTCAAGTGGGCTTCCATTTTGATTTGTGATCAATCTCACACAACCTTTAGGCATATTTATTACTCAAATTTGCCAGGGATCAGCAATTCGAAACCGATATGTTAGCGACCGAGGTTATTCCCCACACTCTACGGCATTTTACAAAACTCGCGCCCGAGGTCATGCAAATATACACGAGGTATGGTAGAGTAAGTCATAATATTCCTCGGAGACTGGTAGTCTAAGGAGGAATTGTACTCCGTCTCTTGAACCTTAATAAGCAATTTGTGGACAGTATGGGTTCATCTTGTAGATGCAGCGGAGCCAGTATAAACTTTTTACGAAGCGCTGATTCAATGCCAGGGTACCTCTTTGTGACCGGTGTGAGTGTATTGATCCAATAGCGTGTGCGATATGAAATCTCCACCAGGTGGTTATCTTTAAGTAAGCCTTAGTAACCTGAGAGCAAATCGTGTAGAATACATCGATGACAGACAGTTGCAACATCGGTTGATAGTTTGTAAACTCTCTTGTTGGAGAGAATGTCACTGCAGACCAATACAGAGCAAATCTAAATAGACATGTTTACACAATTCAGCTACCGGATTGCATTTTCTATCATACTATTTCGGCAGGGCGTGCCTCCCAGCTAAGCACAAGCCAGACGATTCCATAGAGCAAAGGTTATCGTCATTGCACAACAACACACTTTTCCTTACTCACTCTTCCAACAAATAATGTTACTAACAACACAGTTGGAGACCGGGGGGGAAGAAAAAATGAGGTAAACAGCAATGCATTCTGTTCACGTTCAAAGTGCCTGGGGCAAAAAAGGGGATGATCTCGCCCGGGCTCGAACCGGGGACCTTTTCGGTGGTGTCAACAGATGATGTTAACGAAATGTCATGACCAACTAGACCACGAAACCATCAAGCTACCTGATTGGCTGATCGGAAACGCGCATAGGAACTACATAAAGCTCTCACCTATGGTAACCGAAACTCACTTATCAAATCATTATGCGAAGATAGTAATAATACGGGGAAATCCGCATTCTGCTCACCCAAAGTGATACGGGATTCATTCAGATTGAAAACCAAGGCCGTCGGAAATAAATCCGGAGTGGGCAAAATACATTTGCAAAAAGTCCTTCCCCTATCGTTAGCGATAACCGAAGGAGTTCGGCCAAATACATTCAACCTTAATTTGCCGATATCCCAGACATTGAGGTTCATTCAAGCCACAGCTAATGAGGCTGCTTACCGCTTCTCTCTGGTGACGCAAAATAGTAAATACTGCTGAGTTTCGGATTTTATTCGAGGGGAATGATGGATTGCACCGCCTTTGAAGTGCGAATATAACTCGGAGATATGAACGTATATACGTATAAATCCAAGACAATATCAACGGCTCAAAGTGGCAACCATGCCAGGCAAAGAGTCTCGAACCGTTTTCCCACCAGTGAGCATTGCCTCAAAGGGGCTATAATTGCCCCCCTATCCTATATAAAGTATTACGTGCACCCTGCGGAGTAGCGCAGCGGGTTTTGACGAACCGCCCGATCGTCCGGAGACTGTGGTTCCCGGAGTAAGCAAAACGCCCCCCACCAACTTGTAAGCCCGTTCCCAGTAGCCTGGAAAACCCGCCACCTGGATAAGCTTGCCCGGCTCTCGCACAACCATTGAGATGCACCAAATAGGCATTTGCACATTTTCTTGCTCCGTAAAACTAGTCCAGCATACGGAGCAAATGCCATTTTCGTGAGGCTCTTTTTATGTTTTAGACTCGCTGTGCGTGATAAATAAGCGCTAGTTGGTGAGCTTCGCCCGTGGTTGTCGTGTCTAACCTAGCGTATCGACTAGTATGACTCGAAGGAGCAAATGCTGTAGAGTTTCACATTGAAAGCAGGCAGCTGTCAATTACCAACTGTATACTATAGATACTATGTAGTTTCTTTTTTTTTTATAAAAAAATTCAGCAAGGCAACATATAGCTCGACAGCATATAAAGTTTTGTGTATTGCTGTGTATTTGGTAATCCAGAAGAGGCAATATACACGTAAATACGCAGAGTGAGAGACAAGGTCGACGAAGAAGCATTGAATAAATTGATAACTGATTATTGATGCCAAGAGATGGCAGCATGGTATTTGCCTCATTGAACTTACGTTGGCAGAGAGCCTAGAACATCTGATTGGGTGTTTACTCCGTAAATAAAAAAACCCTTCCTGTAAGTTGGAGTATAGCGGATCATAAGCCCGAATCCTGCCATCAAAGGTGACACTTTGCT
Source organism: Trichoderma brevicompactum (assembly GCA_003012085.1). Classification (NCBI taxonomy): domain Eukaryota; kingdom Fungi; phylum Ascomycota; class Sordariomycetes; order Hypocreales; family Hypocreaceae; genus Trichoderma; species Trichoderma brevicompactum. The sequence goes on from PXNZ01000045.1 coordinate 140,658, forward strand.
CTTATAGCACTAGCGCGCCACATCATGGACACGACGCGAACATGTAGGGTATAAACTTTTATGCAAATGGTAAAGGAGAAGGAACTCGTCGGCAAGTTTTTCTCGAATCACGGAATGTACCCGCTACTAGGCCGTATAAAAATAGAATGTTCCACAGTTTCTCAACCCCGGGTCCCAAGAAGTATCAGCCAAATAGAAAATATTGTTTAGACTAAACGGGAGATGAATCTCTTTGTGGTAAATGCTGAATTATGTGAAACCGGCATCATATACACTGGCTTCTTGATAAATGACTATTTATATATAGGTTACACGGTTATTTGACAAAGACTTGTCAGCAAAATCCACTATACTGATAGTGGCTTCAATTTTACCTCACAGGCAAGACTAGTGTGTACATGTAAGCCGTATGTTATGTTGCCATCCTTACCGCACCCACTGAGTGGGCAAAATGATATTTATCACAATGTTGGTTTGTAGCGGCTCCACAACCCCTGAACAGAGTTTAGGGTGCTAACAGCCACAGCTTACTCTGGACGATAGAGTTCGGGCAATGCTGACAGTGCGAGAGTGTCAGTGGACACGGTTTGCGGGTGAGAATCCAAATAGCTACCATCCCATACGGAATATAGAGCACTAAATAGGATGAGAACTCATTTGGAATCATCAGATACCAGTTCCGGTTAGCAATTCCATACAACTGGTAAGTTCCGTTTACACTGCGATCAAACGTCCGATAGTCCGCAAGGCGCTAATCGGCGATAACAAAGTGCTTCTCGCTAACCTTGCCTCCCGAGAGTGGACTCGCCCCCCCGAAGAGAGTGGAGCCGAGGGAGCCGGTCCGCAAAGCCTAAGTAGAAGAAGGGTCCAAGAGATGAATATCCCCTGTGCATCTCATGTTAGACGAGCCGCTGAGGAATCGATGGGATTTGAGGTTAGAGGATATACTGGCCAACTCCCTAGTTCTGACAGGAGAAACTCTAGCGTATAAGAAACGCCCCAGGGGGGTGTCCTCAGTTACGCCCTCTGCGAGAGCGAGAACAAGTAACCCACCATTTTTTATCAACGGATTGCTAGTATGCATGATGGCCTTGCATCCTTGGGAAGCATCAATCGTAACAACAATTAACACCTCTCTATTCCCTTGGACACAAACTTCTTCACAGAGCCGAAGATGGCTCACGTTATTCTTGGCAACAACACATGGATGGTAATTGAGGCAAAGCAAAGCCAGGGAGTGACAAATGGTTGTCCGGGCTTGGGATTTGTTTCGTAAGGAGTATTCGAGATAGGCAATTCAAAGACTTGTTTCGAGCAGGGGCATCATTAGGTAAACACCTCCTAGGTATTTTGTGATTGGAGTAGTATACGAGCAGGAGATTGCTTATGTGATATTTGCAAGTTCCCTGTTCAGTCATCATTGTCAGAAAGGTCCATAGAGTGCCTCGTCTATCCAACAACAGGGTTACGATACGCAACTACTGTTGTTACCGCCAGTAGCAAACCGGCATTTACGTGGTCGCCAACTCAGCCCTACGACGTGATGGAATAGGAAAATAGACTCACACTAAGGGGTTTGAACACCTAGTAAGACTGACATCTACGGCTACGCTAAAAGAAACCGCCTCCTACCCTTGGTGATCCAACGTGAGACACGCAGACACGCCATGGGGGCTTGGGAGCGCCTCCACGGGATGCAACACTGTTCGGATTTGGTCGCCGAAACAGCTTCAGCTATTCCCGGTACTATCGTTTGTCTGACTATGGATAAGCAACCCTTATTGAATTGAAGAATCACTGCCTATTGGGTAGACCGATATAGCCTAATTCGGTTGATAAACTCTTTGGAATACCAGACTTGATACTCACTACTGTATATTACGTATTATCAATGACGCAAGGGTGGTAGAGCACTGAATGACTGCTGAGTTTGGACAATTTATAGTAGAGAAATGTAACTACCAAGGTGAAACGGTTTGCAATAGTTAGCTAGATATACCGGGGTTAAGAAGAGATTATTTTTAGAGATTGAAACGTTGGGCTATTGACCCCGTGGTTACATAAAGAACAACATGACAAGGCGTTTGGGCACCATTGCTTTCCAATTCCGTGAGTTATGGGTGCAGTGGAATATGTTCACTAAAGAGAACCCCGGGGTGGGTGGAAGCCATCATAGGAGGCGTGCCACCCGTTCTTAGAGTATGGGGCCCTGCGCCATCACACCTGCACCCATTTTAAGATGGAGATGACAGCTCTTACTCGTGCAGCCGCTGGCTATGTAGTTCTACTCTCTCCGTTAAATCCGCCGATGGAGATTCCATTAATGAGATTTTGATCCGTAAACATGTAGCCTCTGGACGCTAGGAGGGGGCTTTGACAGAACCCGAACCCCAGGTTTGCTGTTGGGTGACGAAGGATTCGCAGATTATTAGCCGACCCTCCTTAAGGGACAAGCTCACAAGATGTAAGCCTTAGTTGATGTAAGGAGTATGGAGTAGGTGGATAGTAGTAGAATTGAGTTGGAAGTGAAGAGACCACGACTATAAAAGGGACCGTGGCCTCTTGAATAGGAAGCATTTTTTCGATTCCCATTTTCTTCTCAACGCACTATTACCACTTGTGTTATCGTTAGCTTTTAGTAACAGCTCATCATACGAAGTTGTATGGCGATTTCTCGTTCTGAATATTACCGCAATCACATCAACACAGAAGGCTCAATGGCTTCCTCTCAAGGCATGGCTGCTTATGCGGCGCCCTCTCTCTTCCAACCTCATCTCGCTCGTCAGGCTATCCGAGATGCGCACAAGAAGAAGATCCCACCGTTGTTGGGATACTATGGTGGCCTTGGTTCAGCGAAGATTGCACGCTGGCTCGCACCTCTCAACTTTGATGTTGTATGGGTCGACTGGGAGCACAGCAGCATGAATGTCGAGACAATGACGACCATAGTACACGAGGCCATTTTCATGAGCCAAGGAAGAACAATTCCGTTTGTCAGAGTACCGGGACATGATCATGCAGCGATTGGATATGCTCTGGATGCGGGCGCAAGCATTGTCGTTCCTCAGGTAGGTTGCCAGCAACAGCTGTACTTGTCTCGCAGCTTCGCGTTGAGCCAGGATGGCTAACCGTAGAAATCCAGGTTGAAACCGTTGAGCAGGCAAAGCACGTCGTGTCGGCAGCCAAGTTCGGGTCAAAGCAAAACGGCACTCGTTCAGCACCCCCCTTCCGGCTATTCCCTGGTGTTACCGATAGGCCATTCCAAGCGGGCAGGGACATCTTCGAGGCGCTGAATGACCAGGCAGCTATCATGATCCAGATCGAATCCCTGGCCGGTAAGCTCCCCCTTTCGCCATTCCCGAGACTCTCAATGTCTTTAGCCTTCCCCTCTGTAACCCGTTTGACTGACTCTTGGTTGGTTCATCAGGCATCAACAACCTCGACGCCATCCTCACCGAGGTGCCAGACATTGATATTGTTTGGCTCGGATCTCTCGATGCTCGTGTGGAGATGAATCTGCCAAGCAACATGGGCATGGGCGGTGACGAGCCCGAATGGTTGGAGGCACGACAGAAGTTCTTCGATGTTCTCGACAAGCACGACAAGCCCTACGGCGGCTTTGCCTTCCCCACTCCTCCCTTTGGCAGCGCAGAAGCCTTTAAGAAGGCTGCAGAGCGCATGTCCTTCATCATTGCGGCAGCTGATACAATGGCGCTGGCGGGCATGGGAGAGCTGTTGAAGGTATCACGGGAGATTGTAGCCCCAGAGGAGGTAAAGAAGGCCAACGGACACAACGGGGTCAATGGTGACAAGGCGTAACTTAATGACGGCTAGAATTCTGATGATGTAGCTGGGAGGATGGACAAGACAGATGATAGATCTGTAGAAGAGGGATAACACGAGGGAAGGTATGTAAACAGGCGGATGATGTAAGCAGCAGTCGGAGGAGGCAGTTGCTCTTCTCGGCGCATTCTGGTTAAACCTGGCGATAGCTTCACAGCTCTTAATAAATCCATCATTAGCGACAGACTATTTGCAAAATATCGTGATACTATTTGTGAGGCCATCAACTCCGCACTTGATTCCTCGCCAACGATAGGATTTACATAACAGCAATCGCTAGCGCTCCTGGAGATCTGGGGAAGCAGACGCTGTTATCGCGCACCATGTGGGACTCTCGTCCAACCTCGAAATCAGCAAATCGAATCAGTGGCCTCGCTTGGCCAATTTTCTACAGTCATCAGTTGCGTCTCCAAAGCACGGGTCCGCTGCCCCGGGATGCTTATCTCTCCAGGCTGCCGCACTGACCTCGGCCTCCCCGCAAATTGCACGCAGCGAGAGCTGAGGATTGGCTGGCGGCATCAACTACGAGGCCCTGATCCCTGGTCGAGTACGGGACCGTGACTCGTACGGTCCGATTCCTGCCTGGACGGTAGCATTCTTATCATACTGTGGTATCAGTCGGACCATCGCTTGGCTTCAGACCCGAGGGGGAAACGGCGGTTGGCGATGGCGATATAATACGGAGCAGAGCATATGCCATTACTACCAAAGACAGGTATGTATGCAGTATCGAAGTTATAAGGCACTACGTTCGCTTACTTTGGCGCCAAGGAACAACAGAGCAAACAAGCTTATCGTCAGCGGCGAATGCTTGTGCCAGAATCGGCACAGCCGTTACTCGTTCTAGATGAAGCCACGACTAGGGCCCAGGCTAAGCAGCAGCTAGCACGCGACATCGAGAAACGGCGGAGGCCGCATGAGAGAGAGCAAGGAGCCTCGGTCATCGTCATCGCACGAACCATGGTCTAGATAGCCTTCGCTGGAACGCGACGCTCCGACACCTGGCATCAAGCCTCTTATCTCTCGGGCTAGCCTTGTCCTTGTCTGTTCTCGTCTTTTTTTCTCTTTCCTCTTTCCTCTTTTCTCTGTGGCATTGTTCTGCTTTGCTTCGCTTTGCTTTGCGTTTTCCCCTCCGCCTCTGTTGAAACTTCAACGGGACCATCGCCATCCACCAAATCAGGAGCCATTCACCACCGATACCAGCGAACCCGATATCGCGAAAGAGCCTCGTAGACGAGGGCGACAAGCAGCCATGGACTCCCGTCGCCGCCGCTCATCCGTCGGCAGCGGCGCCCAAACCGCCGACCAAGCGCTCGCATCGCTCGGCTACAAGGCCGAATTGCCTCGCCATCTCTCCATGATGTCCATCCTGGGCCTCTCTTTCGCCATCATGGCCGTTCCCTTCGGCCTCAGCACCACTCTATACATTACCCTCACCAATGGCCAGTCCGTCACCATTCTCTGGGGCTGGATCCTCGTCTCGCTCATCTCCGTCTGCATTGCTGCTTCCCTTGCCGAAATATGCGCCGTCTTTCCCACTGCCGGTGGTGTCTACTACTGGTCTGCCATGCTGAGCTCTCGCAAGTGGGCGCCGCTGGTTAGCTTCGTGGATGGATGGCTCACCCTCGTGGGCAATTGGACTGTTACGCTGAGCATCAACTTTTCCGGCGCACAGCTAATTCTAAGCGCCATCAGCATCTTCAATGAGGATTTTGTGGCGAATACGTGGCAGACGGTCTTGTGCTTTTGGGCCGTCATGCTGGTGTGCGCCCTGGTCAATGCTTTTGGAACGCGATATTTGGATCTCATCAACAAGGTCTGTATATACTGGACTGCTGCCAGTGTCATCATCATTATGATCACCTTACTCACAATGGCCGACCATCGACGCTCCGGTGAATTTGTCTTTGCCCACTACGACGCCTCGAGCAGCGGATGGCCAAGTGGCTGGTCCTTTTTCGTTGGGCTCCTTCAAGGTACGTCTATATGTCGTTTCCCCTTCCTTCTGCTTTTCTTTGCTAGTTTACTAACGAGCGATACCTAGCTGCTTATACTCTTACCGGCTACGGCATGGTTGCCGCCATGTGTGAAGAAGTGCAGAATCCCGAGCGCGAAGTTCCCAAGGCCATCGTCCTCTCCGTCGTTGCCGCTGGCGTAACTGGCGTCATCTACCTCATCCCCCTCCTCTTCGTTCTCCCTGATGTCCAAATGCTTCTCACCGTCGCAAACTCTCAACCAATTGGCTTGCTCTTCAAGACTGTCACTGGTTCCGCAGCTGGTGGCTTTGGTCTATTGTTCCTCATCCTTGGTATCCTGATGTTTGCCGGCATTGGCGCTCTCACGGCTGCCTCACGATGCACATACGCCTTTGCTCGAGATGGTGCAATCCCTGGATATAAGCTGTGGCGCAAGGTAAACAAATCCCTGGACGTGCCCATCTGGGCTCTTGTCCTGTCTACGGTCGTCGACTGCATCCTTGGGTGCATCTACTTCGGCTCTTCCGCAGCCTTCAACTCCTTCACCGGCGTCGCCACCATCTGCCTCTCTACGTCGTACGGTGTTCCCGTCCTTGTCAACCTCGTCCAGCGCCGCCGCGCCGTTCAACACTCACCTTATCCTCTTGGAAAGGTTATGGGCCCAATCATCAACATCATCTGCATCGTCTGGATTGTCTTTTCCGTTGTCATCTTCTGTATGCCGGTCTCCTTACCGGTCGACGCCACGACAATGAACTATCCCTCGGTGGTGTTTGCTGGGTTTGGAGCCATTGCTATTATCTGGTATTTTGCATATGCACGAAAGAACTTTACAGGTCCTCCTGTCGGGAGTGCTGACGAGGATGGTGACGTTACTACAGTGGGAGTGGCAGTGGGCGAGAACGAGGCTGGAAGAGGCTCAGAGTCGCCTCCTATGAATGGAGAAAAGGATCTCAAGTAGAAACTTGGACGAATAATGAGAATATAATGATTTTCTTTTTCCTTTTATGTCAATGAATCAAAGAAATAGATTCGTATTTATTTTGCAAATGCCCTTATTGTTTCACTTTGCTCCATTATTCACTCGAGAGCATCCAATACAGTGTCCTTGTAGCATGTCATAATTCATCCATCTATTGCACACTCCTACTATCTATACCAGCGAAGCATGCCCATAATCATAACGGGTATATACAAGAAAAAGCTGAAACCATTTTTTGTTCCCCCTCCCTTCCAGCCAGGCCCCTTAAACGCTAATGGTCCGGAACACGCTGAACTCTTCACCCGTGGCAATCAAGCTGCCCGGGATCTGCGGGTGCCAGTGCACTTCTCTGACATCCTTCAAGTAGTGCACAAATAGCAGCTGAGGTGGCACATCCTTCACACCGGCGGTATCCTTGCTTTCCTCGTCGTCCAGCTCCACTGCCAGATCCCATAGTGTCACGGTGTTGTCGCCAGCAGCCAGCGCCACGATGGAGTCATCCGTTGGGTGCCACTCGATGCTGCAGATTTGCTCCTTGTGGTAGTTGAAGCTTGCCAGCGGCTGGGGCTTGTTGGCATTGCCCTTCCATTGCCTGAGGTCCCAGACAGCCCAGGTTCCGTCATCAGCTCCGGAGGCGAGCAGGTTGGTGGTGTGCCTTGACCAGGACATGACGTTGACGTCGTAGTCCGAGACCTGGACTGTGATGGCAGGCTTCCTCGACTTGGATCGAACGTCCCAGATTCGAATCGTGCCATCGCTTGAGGCGGACGCAAAGACAGACTGCTCAGAGGGAGACCACTGGATTTCCTCCACGCTGCTGGTGTGGCCTTGGAACGGCCTGTTGTCGGTGACCCAACCGCCGCCGTCAGTGCGCGAGGTCATGTAGATGAGGCCGTCGTTGTCGCCGGTCAGGAGCTTTCCGCCTGGGACAAGCGGCGACCAGTCCACGGCATAGGCCTCAGACTTGTGTGCCCTGATGGTAGAGATGGGCTTGTTCTGCTGCGCGGTGATGACAGTACCGGGCGTATCGAACGAGGTGAGATGGGGAGTGACATCGTGGATGAAGACGTTTGTTGACTCGGTCATGGTTGCTGTGAGAGTCGTAGGAGGCTTCGAGGGATCTTGGTTGGGGATTTGGTGCGTGCGGATACGGTTGGTGCAGGAGTTGAGAGGGATCGATTTGCTCTCCAGGATAGGATCGGCGTCCTCATCGTCGTCGTCTTCAGACTCAGAGTCCTCGTCGCCGCGATCCATCTTGCTCAGGCCGCTGAACTTGACAACTAGCAGTTCGTTCTCGTGGGCCCTTGCAGACTCGGCTTGTGTTCCAGTGACGGTATACATGGTGTGGGGGTAAGCCTTGCGGTTGTCACCGAGGGAATCCTTGACAATATCGAAGGACAAGCACGGCCATGGCGTGTTGAGACCGTGCAACATTTCGTACGTGGTCAAATCCGGCGCCAGGGTCTGGCCAGGCTCTAGCTTGCTTCGCCCGACAATAAAGGTGCCTTGATCGACTTCCATAGCATCTGTTGCAAAGGCGCTTGTTAGTTGCAAACTCCAATTGAGTGCTTTCAAGCCGCTTGCAACGTGCGCAAAATGTCGATAGTGCTGAGCTGCATGGTAACTTACGCTCTTTCTCCTCCGCCTCTCTCTCTGCATCAGGTCGTCCATCCACACCGGCCTCGATGATTTCGTCTTCGCTCTCGAATTCATCTTCAAATTCATCCTCAAACTCGCCCATGTCCTTGTCCATATCAACGTCCATCTGCTCGGGGCGCTCACCACCCTTGAGCGGCGCATCGCTGTGATCGTCTGCTGTGCGCTTCGACATGCTTATCGTTATGTGCCGAGACTTACTAGACTAGCTAATCAAGCTTCAAAGACAGTTAGCTATACACGCCAATCAATCAATGCGCCGATATACTCACTTGAGCCCAAACGCTGTGCGGAACAGCAAAACTGAGACGGCAATCAATTTTACAGCACAATTTTTCGAGCCCCTCTAGAAAAATTCCATCCACCAAATCTTATCGGCCGATATCAGTAAAGCCACACAGACCCCCGCTATGTGGCTAGTACTCTCGAATATGTGGCGGTGCATTTCACATCACATAAATCGGACAAGTACACAAACATACCCTTCTCCCTCATAAACACTATTGCGTTAAGAGTGCAGAGAATAGGCAGCATCTCCTGAATTACGCGGCACATAGTGTTTCTTGCTTAGAAGTGGGGCGAAAATGCGTATTGCTTGAGGCACATCGTACGCGCCAAGGGAATCGTGACTGCAACATCTTTTACTTCCTGAATAGTACAAAGCAATGTTGTGCACTTTAGCTAGCTTTTCATATCACTATCTTCATTCCTTAGTTCTTCCTCTTAGGAGGACTATATGACGATCTAGTTAGCATGCCTAGGACGGAATGTTTAGTCTATACTCGCAGCATTGAGTCATGAATTAGATCCCTGTTTCGCTCAGGTTGCTCCATCCGTTATTAGTCTCAACTTTCAACCATCAATTTCGCGATCTTCACCTATTCAGGATAAAGACGGACCTATCTATGGGGCACGCCCAATCCATATCGACAGTCGGCAAGACAAATTATCCCGAGTCTAGTCCTGACGCTTTTTAGAACATGATTAGTGGATCGCTGTTATTTGGAAATGTTTTCGGCGAAGGTCATAGCCTGTGTCAGCTTACGAACGAGGTTGCCCGGAGCATCCCGTCTCAAGTTACCCACTGGAATAACAAAATACGCGTACATACTCGAGACGGAGTAATTGTATCCCAAAGTAGCTTACCAAATCGAGTCATCGGCAACAGGCAAGCCGAATATGGATATGATTAGTAACCAAACTTATCCTCACGAGACGATCATATACCATTACTAAACTCCTGCGATGTTCAAGTTTGCCAATTGCACCTAAAGGCGTGGTTGATTTGAGGCTTACTTCAACATTCAGAGCACCTAGTCCAAGTACGGGATTACCATCACCAGGGCCTGTGTCTACCTTGAATGATCTTATGTAAGTCCGCCTTTCGGGCAACCCCTGACAAATTCTAGGCTCTTTCCCCCATACTGCATCCTCAGCTGGTCTCACCAGTATATTCTTGCTTGCTTCGGTGTTTTCATGTCAACAAGACATTCCTTTTCCATGACTTTACTATGGCTGCCGGGCATAAAGATGCATATTACAAATTTCCATCTAACAAGAGCAAGCGTTTCAGCATAAGCTGACTCAATGAAGTTTCTCTCTGCTCCACAGTGATCCAAACTTGCCATCTTATTCAGAGACTTTGGAATGTCTCCTGGAAGATTAAAACGAATAGTAGTTACTAGTCAACCATTGATCGCCGTCTAGGTAAACATGCCAAGGAATCTCCCGGGTAAAACCTCCGTTCTGCATTCCATCATATTACAGAAGTAGATGTGTTCTGGGCTTAGATAGTGCAGCTCTTCTCTCTCTGGTGAATAATTGAAGAGTTTGAAGAATGCTGTTAATTTTGTATCCAATCTCCTGTTGAATACGCATTCTCTAAATTTAAATTCTTACGGAATGTGTTAATCATTTTTCTCAGCAACTCTGCACTCCGGATTACTCGGCGATTTCAGAGCAGCTGACAAGTCTTCGGAAGCTACACCTCACCTACTTCTCAGCAGTGAATCTTATCCCCGATACCCTTCATCGGCTTTTTACTTTGCTAAAAATGGATGTTGACCAGCGAACCTACCCTAGTGATGAAAGGGTGGCAACTTTCAGTCATCTGCCAATTCATATACACTTTAACATCTTATTGGCTCAACCTTGTTCCTGCACAAGTTCTTCAATTCTGCAACAAATATCTAAATTTAAAATGATGACAAAAGACTAACCTTGTGAACGATTTCGTCGTCGGTGAATGTGTGGGATGAAGCTTTTATCAACAGCAACCACAATCACCACTAACGGTGTCGCGTTTACGGAGTACTTCTTAAAGAACCAACAACCAACCAGCATCAGGCAGCTAAACCTGCGTCAAGCCAGTTTCACTGTAACTTAATCAGGTATGGACATTGAGTGGTCGCAGCTGTAGGCGTGGTACGATCGCCATTGATGTTACCGAAGAAGCGTTCTAGTTCTGGACGAAGTCTTTACGAAGTAACCATCCCAAGACTGGCTACCGCCCACATATTAACCCAATTATGTCTGGAAGGCTAAAGAAGCTTCTGCAGGGGGGCTAAACTATAACCCACGCATCTGAAGCAACAGATTTGTTCGTCGATGAAGTTCAGGACCTCCATGAGTGAGCGGTTCATCGAATGTCTCCAGTCACCAAACCAGAATTTGATCTGTAAAGACGGCATCGGAAGACATCAAAACTGCGATGGCCCCGTTGACCTACTCTCAGCTCGTTGGTGGCAATTACAAGATTGCAATTCGGCCTCCACATGCGGTAAATTTCATCATTCACTCCGTAAACACTGTACCGATACATCTTCCAAATCCAGTCTCGTCAACACACAGTAGTACCTGTTTCACCATGAGGCCCCTTACAATAAAGAACATCTCACCTACATGCAGACTCTGGTGTAATCACTAACTTAACTTGGTGGTTTTATTTTTGAGGGGGGTACCGTGTGTCGCCGCTGATGCCCGAGCTGGAACCGAAATGAAGCCCGAACCCGAGCTTCTTCTCTACTCGCTTGCGCGCCACGATGAACTATCAAGATTTTCGAAGGACTAGTCCTTTCCAGATTCAAGTGTCATAGATAGCACGCATAGTCTTGTTCAAGAACTGATATTCGCATGGTAGCATAATGGTACTATTTGCAATTACAGCCCTACGTAAAAGGGGTGTCCTTATCTAGTAAGTGATGTTCGCCCCCATTCATCTGCATTCTGTATGACGAGAAGGCTACAGTGCGTGGGGGGCGCGGTGGATTTCCGCAGTTGTTCTCATCTGGACCCATTTGAGAGTTCAGGTTCACGGTCGGTCGGTGTCTTAGTCGCTGCCCGTCGATTTGGACAAAGAGACTCAACGAATGTTTAAGTCGCCGGCTAGCAAAGATCCCAGAGGCTCTTGACTCGTGTATCCTTTGTTGTCAAAGCTTCTTATTTTAAGCATGGAATAAGAAGCATCTTCTCTTCTACACGGTACAAGGTACCCCATAGTTGATGAGAGTCTGATCATCGGTGAAGATGTCGCCACAAGCCCCCTATGTTGTTTTCTCTTCAGTTGATAACTGGATGCCCCAACCTAGCTTCGGCACGATTGGTCGGCAATTTCCATTCGCCAATCACTGCCAGACTGGATGCCCAACGCTCTGCGTGATTACATCTTACAGAATCGTTCTTGGCACTCCTGTTTGGCCAAGCTTTCCAACATTGGCGAGCCTGAGGCTTAAGGGGGCCCCTTATGATCTTACAGAGAGCTGAAGTCTTGGAACAAGAGCTTATGTCTTTTCGGACGCAACTTTCGAGGCTAAATGTTTATCTTACTGTGAAGAGGAGGGCTGCAGCTTACGGTCGTAGTATGTATGGGGTACTTCTTGAGACATTGCCAAAAATGGGGCATCACCTTTACCGCTTCTGTCACAAATTTCCACTGTAGAGGCTGCAAAGGTACAGCAACTGCACGGGGGGTCAGATGCGGAAATGTGCGGACAAGTGGCCCACTCAGCCCAAGTTTGGGCTTTTAGCATACTCTAGCACAAGCTACTAGAGGTGCTATATTTGCATACATGACGTGACATGCTTGTATGAATCGCGTGCCTGCCCACCTCTCGAGTTGTAAACAAGAAAAAAGCTGGCCTGGTGATCAGAGGGCCAAGAGAACAACAGCTCGACTGTTTGCTGGGCGGGCAGCTGATACCTGACGGCACCGTCAAGCCCAGAATGTTGGGCTGATACAAAGGCCCACAGCTTTCATTAAACTATGTGTAGCTACCGTCGTATTGAGTTAGCCCTTTTGCAGCAGAGAGGAGGACGAGATTCAGCCCTTTTTTCAGCTTGAGCATTTCTTTTTCGTCAAAGTGGGGCTAGCCTCGTGACTAATGCATGACCGGAGATGCTCTCTTGGCCGGAGTCGTGTGTTTCGCTCTTGGCTTCCTCTGTCTCGAGCTGAAATGCCGGCCGTGTGCACGCTGAGGCTTCGGCAACGAAAATAATCTTACTTGTAGAGTTAAGAATATCTACGGAATAGCACAAACTTGTCTCGGCACTTGAACAATGCCTCAATCGTTGGCGCGCGCTTCTCATGGATGGAGTGGGTTGACAGAAGAACTAAAAGCCAGGCTGAGCAGTCCCCAACACACGCCAAGAGTCTGCCCTACCGCTATGAAGGATCAGGGTTGCATTAGTTGTCATGGCTTGCCGTAGGCTGCCAAGAAAAGCCTGCTTTGAACTATTGCCATGCTAACAGACGGCAACATTCGTTCCTTTCATTTGCGTTAGCCAGTAAAAACTAACTGGCTATTCTTGGATACAGCTACTACTTTGAGTCTTGGAACCATTACATGCATGTCAAAACTTTATGGTGTAGTAGTTAGATGATGAATCTAAAAAAATAAACAGCTACTTTGTCTCCTCCGGGAAGGCTCGAACTTCCAACCTCCTGATTAACAGTCAGACGCGCTAGCCAATTGCGCCACAGAGGACTAGCTGTGATGCCTGCTGTGGCTTGTTGATAGCAATTATGAAAGCATCGATGTGATGACCAAGAATTTTTACTTGAGCCTCATATGATCTCCCTACCCTATTATTGGTGGTAAATTGTGAGATTCATTACATGTCATCTTACGACAGATCAGTAATCTAGATAAACACATTACGGGGTACTATGGCAGCTGCTACTACTACTGCTAGTATTATGATGCTGATCCCTTAGCTGGTATCCTCTTGAGATCGTTAAACCACACGTATCGGCTAAGGACCATGTACAAGTGGCGATCCCACGAGTACTGGCTATCATGGCTCGCAAAGGCGCCGCGCGTCATGATATATCTGTGCCATGTATTGGCCAATATTGCCTTTGAGCTAACCTCTGGGCTCGCCTTTGAGGACGGGTAAAAGGCTGCAGAGATGATCCTCCAAGAGAAAGACAGCGCCGTCAGTGGCAGGTCAAACAGGAAAGTATATTTCCTGAGAACGGCCGTGGTAACAAGTTTGTACGCTGGCGGGGCGTCCCCATCGTTCATCACGTATTCACTAGGTAAGAAAAAGCCACGAGTCAGAGCAGATCTATCAATGGCCTGCGTTACATCGCTTCACATGCAAGATGAAAAATGGCGTACCTCACAGCTGCGCTCACAGCTCGGTGGTTGACGTGTCCAGACACACCGCCCTCGTCAAAAGTGATGATCTATTTGATGGCATGTACGTCAGCTTCTGAAAAATACGTGGAGCTTGACTCGAGCAAGAGGAGGGGAAGGGGGGGGCTTACGGCGTCAACCTCCCACTTTTTCACATAGTCCTTGACGATGGTTTGGATCAAGTCCGTATCCCACCACACCTTGGGATTGTCCTGAAGGCTAGGGTGATCTAATGCCTCGCATCGCGATGGGTTGATACCCAAGGCACTGCATGAGCCTTTTAGCTCCAGCTTGCGTGTCTCGCCTTTGCCATAGTTGTTTCCTAAAGGCAGTATACGTCGAGAGTGACGAATGTTTTAGCATAGCCTCACCCAATGCGGGGAAAATGGCGCCAAGAGGAGAACTAACCGGTTGACATAACTAGCAAGCCGCCTTTGATGGCATGGTTCCTGTCAAGGATGCCAAGGATAGTGGGCGAGAAAAATAGGCACTCATCGTCAGGATGGGCCGTTACTATCAGGAGGTTCTTTGACTGGAGCAGCTCCGGCGGCAGCAGGCGTGCGTCTCTGCCAACGACATAGGCGAGGAGCCACTGTAAGACAAGAGGGATGATTAGGACGACGGCGGCCACCCGAAGCAAGGTGCGACGGCGGCTTCGCGTGCCCACAAGCCAATGGCAGGCCTTGAATATTGCGGTATCGCGGATTTTGCGAGCCATGGCTAGCACGTGCGGGATAAAAATAAACGAAACCGCAAGGGATGGGGGAGAACAATAGAGAGGGAAAAAAAAAAGTAACTTGGCCGCTTAAAGCGCGATATGGGCTGAAAATATCAAGTAATAGACCACCCCCGGTAGTTCAGCTCCGTGTTTGAGAAGCAGGAAAAATTGGCATAAGCTCGATGAGTAAACCGTGCCCAACTAGGCTTGAATGTCGCGAGCACGAGAAAAACCGACGTGGCACTGGGTGCCAGGCAAAAGCGTACATAAGCACCGCCACGCAGCTTATTCGTTCTGGAACTCAGATGGCTCGCTGCCGCAAAAGCTTGAGCTGCTAGCCGTTGGCCCAATCCAGAGTGGCGGGTTGCCAAGCAAGGGTTGATTTCAGAACAAGCCAAAATGTGTTGGGGGGTGTGCCACAACACGGCATTCTACGAAAGACGGTCCGTACTTGTACTAGTATAACTTGGTACGCACTGAGAGGCGACGCTTCTCTTTGTAGTGTGGTAGGGCAAGATTGGTTTGTGTCGCAACTTGGCCCCGTCATATCCCTGTCAAACAGTAGTGACATTATAGTAGTATTTCAAATACATGGTACTGGGTACGAAGTACTTTGCTCATATTGTGTGTAGTACCAGCTCCATACTAATACGGTATACCCTGTTGAGACAATTATTAATGAGCGCGTATAATACTTGTTCTGGCACTACCGCCTAAGGATCTTCCTCGTACGGCTGCGTTTTGTATAGAGAGCTGAGGCTGCCTGCTGGAGTTTTCGCGCCGCTTCCTCATCCGATGATGGCGCCTTTCACGTGTCGGAACAAGAAGATTCAGCCTGGTGATTATTTTTTAACGTATTCAGCCGACTATCGTGCATTGTATTTGCCGCCGCAGGTCATTCCCAAGCCAAGCCTGCGTTCCGGCCAAATCAAGCCACAAAACCATGCCGATTTCCCGGCCTTGGGCGGCTCAATTAGGCAATGAGCGAGAGCCAGCCCCATTGAGGCTCGGATTCTCCTCCGGGTCGGTACGTGTAATGTTGCCGGATGCTTCTCTTCCTTTTAGCATGGGGTTTTGCGGGATGGCCGTGGCTACATGTTTTGGCACGACCGCGCTGCGTTAGGGCTTATTTGCCAGCCCTATAGCGAACCAGTGTTTTCATGCGCATAGGAGCCCTCCGGTTTTAGAAGCAAATTAAGCTGCTGATAGCAATAAGCGATGGGGGTTAGCGTGACTGGATCATGTCACTCTGACGAGCCAATGTCAGGAGTGAGCATATCGTGGCGTGCAGGGTTAGCACCGAACAAAAAAAGATACACGCACCAATAGCTTCCTTCTCGCGCATGCAGGGCTGCTGTAGCGGAAGGAGTTCCGCCACCCAGTTCTCTGTCTCTCCTCGAAAATAAAATCTTGATTAGTAGAAGCGTTGCTGTATATATCCCTGATAATGAGAAAGAGCAGATGAGGCCGTAAGCACTGCTGAGACACCGCATACTAAGACGGGCATCATGTGTTTCCACAGCGATCACTTCCAGCCCACTGGGACCAACATATGCAGCAATTGTTGCGATACCTGTCCCAGCTAGTGCTGGCAGCAGGCCTTTCTGGGATTAAGCTGGAGAGAGAGACCAGGGAATGGGAAGGGGAGGGGAGTGGCTGCTCGCCTCTGGTCCCCCCCAAGCACAGACACGGGTACGGTTAGCGATCCACGCCAGCGCTGTCGTGGTGTATGGGCTGCTGTGGAGGCTCCTCCTTTTTGCAAGGTGCGCATTGTCCGATTACGCGCTACTGAGATCCAATGAGTGGACTGGGGGCTATGCTGTGAAGAGTAAGAATAAGGCGGAATTACGAGACGCCCTGAGTCTGTTTAGAATAAAAAAATCGGGTGGTGCTGTTGGAAACTTGTCTCTCTTCCCCTCGAGATCCAAGCCCGCTCTCCAACTTCAAAAGCAAAAAAACTCGCTCTTTACACACCCACACGCCTCATTGCATTGAGACAAATCATGTTCAACTAAACTTTAATGTTCAAATAATACTCCTCTCATTCTCATTCTTTCTTTATTTTTGGCATTGTGTTTTAAACCTGAACAAAGTCTCACTGTCGTTTTTTTTTGGGGCCCCGACAAGCCTTTTTCATCTCTCATCTCTCTCTCTCCCCTTTTCCTTCTTCTCCATCTTCTCTCAGTGCTAGCCACCTAGCATTGACACAATGATTAAAGAACGCGCCTCAGGGCTCGGCGACAATGTTGAAAAGAGAGCGCGCATCTTCTTCTGGTTAACAATCATAAGCTTCGTCTCCGCCGTCTACCTCTTCCGCCACCTCCTTTATACCTCATGGACGCTGGTCGCCCTGCCCGCCTTCTGGTCTTCTAATCACGAAAGCTTCATACTCTCAGAGGAAAGAGACAACTTCGACATCACCTTTGCCAACTACAGCGTCAACCAGGTCTCAGCCTCCCCTTACGAGGACCTTGTGCCCCCCGTCCTGCATCACATCGCCCTCGGAAAGCATGGCACACACTGGAGGACAGAGTGGAAGGAGACTGTCCAGAGCTGCATAGACATCCACCCCGGCTGGGAAGCACATGTTTGGACCGACGAGACGGCCTCTCAGTTTGTTGAGGAAAAGTTCCCCGACCTCAAGGACATGTGGGACAGCTACACTTACCCCGTCGAGCGGATTGACGCACTGCGCTACATGCTCCTCTACGAATACGGTGGCGTTGTGCTCGACATGGATCTCAAATGCAGACGCGCATTGGGCCCTCTCCGACGATTCAGCTTTGTGGCTCCCGAGGCTCACCCTGTTGGCTTCTCTGTCGGCTTCATGATGGCCAGCCGACGCAACGAGTTCATTGGCAGCGTCGTCCAGAACCTCGCCACTTACAACAAGCACTGGCTGGGGCTCCCCTACGCGACCGTCATGTTCAGCACGGGCTGCCACTACGCATCAGTCATTCACACCTATCAGCCGGATCGAAGCGACCTGAAGATCCTTCCCGGGCCGATGCACAGCCTCAATGGCCGTGTGACAACCCCCATATTTGAGCATCTAGGCAGCTCATCTTGGCATTCATACGATGCCAAGTTCATCACATCACTGGGCCGAAGAATACACCAAGTCGTCTTCTTCTGCGTGGGCGTCGTACTGGCGCTCTTGGTAAGGAGAAGATTAATACTCCGGAGGGCATGGTACAATTTCAAGGGGGACCGGTCACTCGTATAGCAAACAGCGCACAAACAAAATCGCGAGGATTATGTAGAGCCCAACGATGGCCTCCCGCGTTTTATTTTTTCCTTGTTCAAAGCATGTACATTTATTTTTTTCTTTTTTAATTATTTGAAATAATACCCGTTAATAGAGCCTTGATGTTTTTTTCTTCTTCTCAACTCAGTGGCCACGGCTACACGGCACGCAACGACTCAGTGTGCTTGCTTACCTACAGCGGGATGGAGCTTTCGACGACAGATTCAGCCAGCTCTACGAGGGAAAAAAAAAAAACACGAGAAGGTACCGGGTACTAAAAGGGTACTCGGTATACATTGCACGGCTAAGCTTTAGATCTGCAGTGCCAAGCTTTTCGAATCTGGAGCTAGTAGAGGGACAAGTCACAGGCAGGTCGAGGCTCTGCCGAGTAAAAAGGCAAAGGTACCTTGGCCTAAAGAGGCGCTGGCCGAGCTGCTGCTAGTGCTGGCCGGCAGCGCCCAGGGACCAAGCAGCAGCCAGTTGCGGTACCGCTACATGCACGGTACTCGGCGGCGGTGGGGACTAGGCGCTACTAGGTAAGTACTGGGAACCGCTAGCGCTGGGCGCCGTACTTGTCTGTAAGGAGCAAATTACACCTGCCAGGAGCCCTCCACCCTCCTTCCCGCAAGCAAGACTGGTGCCCGAGGAATGTGGAAGGAGCAATTGGTGAGCGCTGGGCAGAAGGAGCGAGAGCACGGCGTTTCTTTTCTTTCGCCAAGCCTCTTTTCTTCTTTATTTGCTCTCCTCTCCGAAACACCATCATCGTTGCGTCGTTTTGTTTGTCTGCCTCGCCCCCGTCTCAAATGTCTTGGCTGCGCCACTGTTGGCGCCCAAACCATTCCCGACTGCAGCCGCCGCGACTGGACCAGGCCGATTTGGCCTTTTCGTACTAACGTCGCCCACGGATCCAAGGCGCGCAGGGGCTTAGCGAATGAAGCCCCCTGCTGCTATAGTTCGGAGAACGGCCGAGAACGTCGCCCCTGAGGAGTTTGCCGCAAATTTGTGCGACGTGTTGGATTTTGGCGTGTGTCTGCCTCTTGCTCTTGGCCTGTGCCCTGCACCGCCTGCGCTGCTGGATGGACGGGATCCCCCCCAGAAAGTGTTTTTTTAGAATCGCCATCAGGCGCAGAGCTCCGAGGAAATAGGCTGCTGCTCTTCCGTGGCCTATTGCTGCTTGTCAAAAAGTTAATCGTCGATTGTCCCGTATTTCGTACTTGTACGTGCTGCAGGTTGTCGGGATCCTTTCCCCAGCCCGGCTAAACTCTTTTGAGACATTGCCTGCGGTGAGCTGAGGCATCTCCAGCTTCCTGTGCTGAGGACTGGGTGCTCCATAGTGTTACAGCGTTCTTTACGAAGACGTTCCGCGCGCGCGCTTCGTTCCTAGTCATCTGGTCCCATGAGCCATGTTGCTCCCACATAGTCTGATCCGCCGACGACTGCGGTTCTTGCTGCTCTCTGCCCTGGCCTTTGTGGTCGCAATATGGCTGCTCTCTGGCGGTCAGCAGAAAGAGCCCCCCAAGTTTGATGCCAAACTGGTGCAACGCCAGTATCCTCTTGTATGGAAGCACATTCATTCGTTCAAAGGCGTTGGAGGAGGTGAGTTGTCTTGACTTTGTGGCGTTTGGATCTGGCGACATTACATAACCCGAATGAAATTCAAAAAATCCAAACTTTTGATGAGAGTTTGCTGCTGACATCAACCCCTCCCAGCATGGTTCATTCCTCCCAGCTGGGTCGCGGACGACCAGAAGCCGCCACAGGACATTGTCGAGGCGGCGATTCTGGCGTCCAAGGCTGCCCTCTCCGTCCGTGAGCGGCAGCTTGCCTTTTCCAACATTCCGCTGCTGATGCACCAAACCGGAGCCTCGTCCAAGGCCGACACCTGGAAGCTTGATGTCATCCCGTGGGTCGAGCAGTGGCTTGAGTATTCTGTTTCTCCGAACAACAGCGCGCCCATGGCGTACTTCTTCTGGGATGACAAGGGCATAGACATGTTTATGAACAAGTACGAAAAGGAATTCCTCAATGATTTCAATAAAATCTTCACCCCCGTCGAGAGGGCAGACATTTTCCGTGTCCTGACGTGCCAGCAATTTGGCGGCGTTGTATGTATTTGCCCTTTCCGCGGCTGCCAACTTTTGTTTTTATTCTTCCATTGTTCTAACCTGGGGTAGTATGCCGACATTGATACAGAGCCTCTTCGACACCCCGCAGATTGGATCGGCTCGTCGGATCTCGCTCGATGGATCGATGATATCACTGGCAAAGGCTATGGCTTCAAGAACCCCAAGGAAGAGGCTGCCGATCTCGCCGCAAACGGCACGCAGCCGGTTAACCTTATCTGGGGGCTTGAGGCTGACACAGATCCTAATACAAACACCTATTGGCGCATGGGATACACGTATCCAGTTCAGCTTACTCAGTGGGCGCTGGCGTCTGCGCCTCGCCACCCGGCCTTGAAGCAGTTCATGGAGAATCTTCGCGCCGAGGTGCGGCTGGAAAAGGAAGCAACCTCATATGATCCCAATAGGGCCGATCCCCTCACTCGAACCGGACCTGCAGCCGTTACGTTGGCTACCAGCCTGTGGCTGGAGCGGGACATTGGATTCAGGTGGAACGCCTTGACCGGTCTGAAAGACGGAGGGAAATCGAAGCTTGTGGCGGATGCTTTGATTTTGCCCATCACGGGCTTTAGGTAAATTGCTTTGGCGTCCTTTCACATGTCGTACAAACTGACAGGTTTGCAGCCCTGGTCGCGGGAAGTACGGAAACATGGGCTCAAAGCCTGTTACGGATCCAGATGCTCGGCTTGTCCATCATGCCTTGGGCTCCTGGAGGAAGTTTGATATTCTCGTCGAGTACGGCAAGTTTTGCCGCACAGTGTTTGGTCTATGCAAAGACTGGACCAAAGTTCCAACGCCTCGCCCACGAAACGGGTTATAATTTCGTTTCAACCATTTATAGATTCCACGGCTATGCAGGCCTCACCGACGACGTCATGCTACATAACGATGATTAATATTTTATAAACAACTAATACGCAATTTAATCTTCGCCATCATGTTTTAATAGTTTACGACATAATCCTCGAAACGCATATTTCCGATACTATACTTTTTAGCATTATATATCGATTGGCATGAGCGAGTAACATAATATTTATTCCTAGCAGCTACAAAATATACGATGGATGTACGAGCCAAGACTTTGCGCTTAGTAATGATCCGGGTTTCAAGCGGGCTAGTTGTGGCTGTGTGCTGTAGCTACGCAGTTATCAAAGCAAACGCTATTACCGATATAGCAAAGAAGGTATTCTTACTTTGAAAATTTTGAATGGCGAGCATAGACTTGGGTTCGGTCTTGACTAGGAGATTCGGTTGCTAGTAGACAGGGCTATAACGTTGCCCCTGGCGGGGGAAACGTTCTGGGCAACCAGGAATACGATTTTAAGCTCATCAACGCGATCGATGTGTAGAGCAGCTTCCTACCTGTGTTGAATATTGCTCTGAAGCCGCGAAAACTGGCACACGAACAAGTTAGCACTCGAATCTGAGTTGCTGTCATCTGTCTAGCCGAGAATGACATTACTCTGTCAACATTTCTTTTAATTGGATCTATGATTAATCATTTCACGGCATCTTTCTCATAAATCGGCATTTAATCATCAAACAATTGTTTTTTCATGACTATCAATCTGGCCATGGTTGGGCCGCATTAGACTCACAGGTTTGAGTCACAGATTTGAGCTGAACTAAAAATATTCCGGAGCTGGTGGATATGAAATTGGAGATTCAATGAGATTTCACTAGAGAGCTGCAGGTTGCTGATACTTGGGACTGTCTCGCGGGTATTTTGGTTATTGTATCTTTTTTTCAAGTTTTGGATGGCTTTGTATTGGACTTCAGCCTTGGATGTCATGACGGCTGCAGCCATTGTATAATTAGACGATGTATTCATTCTTGATTAGGTCTACGTCTCCCTAATAGTGTCTATGACAAGTTATTAATGGATTAATGGATTGTACAACTACCGATTTTATCCTCTGTTTGTTCATACCGAAATGGGCACTTGATTGACCTCTCAATAGAATGTATGGCAACATCAAGATGGGATCATGATGGATTTCACCAAGGCCAATTGTTTCATTGTAGAAGAACAGCAATAGTGGTTTGCTAATATACATGTATAGTGCTTTACCGCAGAGGAGTTAGAATTGTGGTGGAAGATGAATGCCTACCCTGTTGACTGGAGTCTAGGAGTATCCATCTTTCTTAAGAGCGATGGCTGATATACTTGTTGAAACAATTATGTAGCTTATAACTGACTGGGATGGTGTTAGTATCTCTTCATTGTCGATCCTGGACACAATGGTAAAAGAAAAGAATGTAAACTGAGGCTATCTCGGACTTCATAATTCATCCAGCACTGAACGGGTCCGTGTTGATCTAACCCGGTTCAAGGTTTTCACTCCTGAAGGAATTCTTTGATGATGGTAAATAAACATGTCTTTGATCCGCTGACAGCTCTAAAGGGAAAGTGTACTCTGCGTTTTTTATGTAACTGCAGCGAAATATCAATGCTTCCGTGGGCATGTCCAAATATAGCCCACAAAAGTCGGAATCTATTTCACATTCATCAAATGATTCAAGTCCATGAAAGCAACAAACCCGAGTACAATCCAACCAACTTTCCAACCAGCAACAACAGAACACTCTCACAGTCTAACAAAGCACTGTCTCGGAGCATCAAAACACCAGTGAATGGCAATCCTCACTCCTCAGGCTGATACTCCCCCTCGAACAAACTCACCACCCTCCCACCCAACTTTTCCCACCGAGGAAACTTTGCGTCGTCAAACACGCCCTCGAACCACTCCGCCTCTTCACTCGACGTCTCGGCTTCCCCCTCATTTATCTTGACGTCCAACTCCCCGCTTGCGACGAACAGATCCACAGAATCATTTGTGCTTTCAAAGCACCGGATTATATCCACCGCCGAGGACTGAATGTTGAGGACGTCCTGCTGGGTGTACACCCGATCATGAACGACAACTTCTCCCGACGCAATGGAACGCCGGAGATTGTGCCGCAGGTTAGAGAGGGAGGATTCATTTGATGTGCGTTGAAGGAGAACGAGGTGATGCATGTCGTAGCCACTGAGGCAGCTAAACTCCCATAGCTGAAAGGTTGGCTGGGACATTGCGATTGGCGCTATCGGTATGCTGCTTGTTTTGATGCTTTTGCGATGAGGACGGGGCTTTATATACTGCGTCAAAAGAGTGGTGTTGTCAACGCCGTCGGACTTTGCTTACATGAATTCTGCCAGGCAGCAGCCGCGAAGTGGTGATGGCGCGGGCTATACAGACTTGATGCCTGCGAGACGGAGATTTGGCAAAGAGATTCATGGCGCGAGTAAGTTTGTAACTGTATTTATGAGGAGTTTTGGGTCTGAGCGTGAATTTGGGGGAGGGTTGAGTGATGTGAGGTGGATTTTCTCCAAGTGGCAGAAAGGGAAGCAAGTCATGCACTAATTCATTGTCAGCTGTCTCACACGGGTCAAAATACACCATCAATATTCTCAACATGGATTAAACCACAATTCTCTATACGCGCCATGAATATTTGATCAAAACAGCTGCATTGAATAAATGTCATCACTCGCACAGCAATCAATAAGCTCAAGCGCAAAGCGCATCATTAAAACACTAAAAAATACTACATCTAAATATCCAGTCATATCCATACACATTCTCAAATCATCATATTCCAGCCCAGGGTATGTTTTAAAATATCGTTCCCGTCTCTTGGATGTGTCTCCCATCCGCCTTAAAAACGCCCCAAAAAAAAAACACACATAATAGCCCTCATAGATGGCCATTGGCCCATGTAAAAAAGGAAAAGAGGCTCTTGTCCAACATAGTTTTGAAAACCAGAAAAAAAAGGAAAATAAGAGGGAGATTTACCCGAGTACCGTCTATGACACATCCAAATGCATGTAAATAATATGCTTTGACGCTCGAAGCGTGGCTGAAAGCGGATGAAAATGTTGCAATAAAACCGAATAATTTTGTATATGTATGAATAAATTAAACCTGTGCTTCTTCGCGCACGGGCACGGAGCGTTGAAGCAGAGCACTAATGTTGAGGTCCATGGGAGGTCGGGGGATTTCCATGCTTCGGCTGGGCATCCTCCTGCCGCCGGGGGTTCTTGGGTGAGCCACGTTGACGCGGCCGTTTCGATCCAGGATTCTTGGAGGCGACTCGTCGCCGTCCGATCCAGATCCCTCATGGTCGTCGCCGAGCCCATACTCGGCCAATCGAGTAAAGTAATCGGCGAGGCCGTCGACGCTGGGCGTGCCAATGACGGCGTCATACTGGGGAGGCGGGGTCATGACCTGGGGAATATCGGCAGCGCCGTAAACAACGGTGCCAACAGGAGGCGGCGCGGTATCGTCATCAAAGGCGGGCGGGTTGAAGCTAGGCGCTCGCAGCAAGTGAATGGGCCGGCCCTGTCTCTCCGGGGACCATGTTGTCGGGCTCTGCCGACCAGCCCCCGCGGCGCCTCCCGATGGAGCTCCCGAGTGGAGGTGAGCGGCCTGAGGCGGGGCAGGCATGCTGTCGGCCAGGCCCTCGGGGTCCGGAAGAGTGCCGGTTGAGGAGCTCGGGGACGTCTCCATGGCGATTGTGGGCGAGTCGGGGCAACCGCAGGCCGACTGGTACGGAGACGGGCGGTTCATCTCACCGGAGTAGGCAGGCAGAAAGGTGTTTGCCCTGGTGGCCCGGCAGTTGAGGATGGTCAGAGGAGAGTCAATGCTGATCTCGAAGTGACGGCGCTTGGTGCCTGAGGGATCGTCGGTATCCAGACGGCTGATGCGCATAACCACCTAATGAATCAAGAATGTCAGTTTCAAGTTCTAGTTGTATAAACCTATAAAGCCTGGGAGGAAAAGCTTACCTTGATCCAGTGGAAGACATTAACATTCTTCCAGCTGCAGTCAGGGTGTAGTCTGAGAGACTTGTTCTTGGCCATCATCTCGCACGTCGGGATCTGCACGCTGGCCTCAATCTCGGTGGAGCCCCACATGTTCTCAAGGCCCAGATCCAAGTCGCCGAGGAGGTTGTCCACCGGCGCGGGCAGCGGCTCTGGGGCCTGCCTCCGCCTGGCGGCTTCGTGGGCTCGCCTCCTGGTGGCGGTTTCTCGAGCGACTCGGCGCTGCTCCTCAGTGAGCTCACCGCCGCGAAGGGTGACAAGCTCCGAGGTGGACCATGCGGAATCGAGTTCCTTTCCTGCCGTCTTTTCGAGAAGCAGAATCTTGCGGCCGGGATCTTTTCGTGTCACGCGCTTATCGTTGGTCCAGTACTCGACCGACTCGGTGATGTAGACCTTGAGCTTGTGGACCTGGACCTTGGCCAAGGGCGTGAGCTTGAAGGCAATGGGGATCTTGGCTCCGATGGGGAAGCTCTTTCCCGAAACCATGATGTCGTAATGAAGCTGGTCCTCCCACTGGCGGCTGATAGAGATGGGCTCAGACATCTCGAGCGACATCTGGTCCGGCAGCCGGATGATGGGGACTTCCTTGACGCCGTGTAGATTGGGCTTGAAGGCGCCGGCGCGGTCGACGGTAGCGTGGAGCTCCCACTTGACGGAAGCATACTGTAGCTTGGTGGTCTCGAGCTGGTGGTGGTCGATGGGGAGCTCGAAAGAGTAGTCGTAGACGCCGGGGTAAAAGACCTTGAAGCCCTTGGCCTGGGTGGGAGTCACCACTCCGCTCTCGCCCTTGCCGAAGCTGCGAGACTGGACGTTTTGCAGAGAGAGCCTCTTGAGCTCCTTGGAGGTCAGGTTATTTCGCATCGACGACGAAGGCGAGATGCCGGGCGAGGAGGTCAGGACGGTGCTGCTCGAGTTTGCAGAGCCGCCCTTGAGCTTGTAGGTGCACTGGTTGCCGTACTCAGTCTCCCATCCCTCGTTGAGGGCGTTGAAAAAGGTAAGGACCTGGGTGCGGAGGCTTTCCTCCTCGTACAAGTCTTGCTTGAGTGGCGGGATTCCCTCGGGCCACTCCGTGCGTGCGCGGCCAACCAGCTTGAGCTGGACGGCCTTGATCTTGACGTTTTTGCTAATGGTCAGCTGCATCTTGCCTCTCAAAAGGGCGGTGCCGGCGCGGGCCTCACGGCGCTCGTGGCCGTTGTGATCAAAGCCCGAGAGGAAGAGGTTGGGCTCGGCAAGGAGAATGGAGCAAGCGACTCCGCTGCCTGTGGCGACGGGCTTGACCTCGGTCACCATGGCATTCACGCTTGATTTGGAGCTGCGGATGGAGGAGAAGCTGTTGTGATGGCCCAGGTGATAGGTGCTCAAGGGCACCACGCCACCTCTGGTGGTCGTCATGCTGTTTGGGGGGTAGCGGCGGTGCTGAGAGGAGCGGCGGGGACGGTTTGTCTGTTGCTGGCCGGCGTGGCGGCTGACGTGACGGCTGCGGCTGTTGCTGTTGCCGCGGTGCCTGTGCCTCGACCTGGAAGACCTCGAGCTGGCTCTGTGCTGCTGTCTTGCTGCTCTGTCTCGCGGCTGTTCGCGCTGGTCTCGATGGTCTCGGCGTTCTCGCTTGTGAGCAGGGTTGCGGTCTTTGGCGGGTGGTGGTGGTGGGGCCTGCTTGGGCTCACGATTCTTGCGAGAGGATGACGAAGTTGGCTCGTGAGAGTGATGGGAGTGGTGGCTGCGATGATGATTCGCACGGCTGCTGTGACGAGTCCTCGACTCGGAGCGATACTCGGTAGCCGGAAAGGTCTGGACGCCGACGGGGAATGCGTTGTGCTGCGGGATGTCGACGGAGGACAAGGAGTTGCTTGCCAACGACTGGAACAACCTGGTCAAGGCCAAGCGGACCGGCAAGTCGTTCCTGCTGGTGGGGGGCAAAGCCGTAAGCCTGGAAGCTCTTGGGGTGCCGTTACTGGTGCCGGTGCCGGTGCTGGGCGAGGTTCTGGTGCGAAGCTCACGAGGCACGTAGCCAGATGGATAGCTGACGACGTGGATCGAGTGAGGCCGCGTCCGTCTGGGCCCAATGGGGGGCGTTGGGAAGCGCGGGACGGGGTCTGTGGAATCCTCAGCAGCAGTAGCAGTAGCAGTAGCA